>PVJN01024576.1:0-31007 GCA_004026805.1 Lasiurus borealis | reverse complement strand
ATTATGAACAACAAATACATATCTATCAACAAGTGAATCTAAAAATTAAGTGAATTAAAAATTTGATCAACAGAATAAACTGGTGAATATAATAGAATCAGGAGCACAGAAAGGGAGTGGACTGATAATTCTCAGGGGGAAAGGGGTGAGGGGTGTACAGGGAGAGACTGGACAAAAATCATACACTTATGGATGAGATCAATGGGAGGGAAGGATGGGTGGGAGCTGGGTGGAGGTGTGCTATGGAGGGGAAAAAAGAGAAACAAATGTAATAATCTGAATAATAAAGATTTAATTTTAAAAAAGGCGGGGGAGAAAAAATAAAATAAAATAAAAAATACCATGGTAAAGCAGCAGCTTTTTAATAATAATGTATCTGTATTGGCACATTAATTGTGAAAAATGTACTACACTCAATTAGGATGTTAATAGTATGGGTAACTGGGTGTGGGGTACATGCAAACTCAACTAAACTATCGTTAGACATTCTCTATAAAGCTAAAGTTTTTCTAAAATAAAAAGTTTAGTTTATAAATATCACTCTGCATAGTCTATATTTCATGTATGTCTTATGATGTGCATGTTACCATAAACAACATAGTTAAAATTTAGGCTCAGTTGCACGACACCAGGACTCCAACCAGACTGAAGTGTCTACAGGCAGACAGCCCAGGATGGCACAAAGTCTCTTCTCCGTTGGCTGTCCAGACCCAGGCTCCTTTTCTCCTGTCATCTCGCCAAAGCTAGATCTTAGATCCTACTCCACAGAGTCCAAGATGGCTTACTACCAAGTCTATGCCCCAGTGGAAGCTTGGGGGAAGTGAGGGAGAGGGAGCAGGTTCCAGAATTTATACATCACTTCTCAAATCCAGAACTTAATGCAAATGGCTCTGCCTAAATGCTAGGTTATAGAAAATATAATCTTCATTTTGAATGGCTATGTGTCCAGCTAAAATTTAGGGGGGTTAGTACTTTAGAACAGTGGCTGGCAAACTCATTAGTCAACAGAGCCAAATATCAACAGTACAACGATTGAAATTTTTTTCGAGAGCCAAATTTTTTAAACTTAATCTTCTTCTAATGCCACTTCTTCAAAATAGACTTGCCCAGGCTGTGGTATTTTGTGGAAGAGCCACATTCCAGGGGCCAAAGAGCTGCATGTGGCTCGTGAGCCACAGTTTGCTGACCACTGTTTTAGAGGAATGGAACAGGGATAACAGGAGGCAGCTAGTATTCTTTACCAAAATGACAATTTTATTTCATTTATGACTTTTAAATGGGTAACTATGTGTGCATTAACGGTACTGTTCAGCTTTTTTAAACTGATAGGGGTATAAAATCAAAAACATTTAGGCCACCAGTTTAAGACACTAGGGAGGAGACAGGTTGCATTTCTGGCTCAGGCTTCTTGAACCCTGACCAGTGATTTTACTTCCAGGTCCAGTCAAGTATAATGAACATGTGTAAGTTTCTCTGCTGCATGGTGCCAGATCCCCTGAAGCCTCCTCTCTTTAAGATCTGTTTTCTAGTTCCCCTGCATCTGTCCACATCTCCTTGAAAGCAAGAAGCCTACTGTTTTCCTTGGAGAATCTTTACTTCAGTCAGGGAGGACAAGAGAGTGAGGAAGAGGGGCGAGGAAGGACAAGGACAGCGTCTGACATCGATGGGCAGACAGAGAAAGAAACAATGCCAGATAAAGAAGGTGAAGGATAAGAAGAGAATGGCTAGACATTGGGCCCAGAGCCCAGGAGAGAATGCTGCGGAGGTGGAGCGGAGCCAAGCACAGAGGAGCCTCACGGAGTGAGTCTGGCCCAAAGGAAGAGGACATGTATCTGGATGCCTGTGAAGTCACTTTACTCTCTGCAGGTGGGGAAAGCTAGCAGGACAGGGCTGGCCTGGGGACTTCCCCAGCCTGCTTTGCCAAAACTGTTCTGCTCCAGAGGTCATCTGAGAAGGGAAGAGAGGAAAGGATCTTTGTAGGTGGGAGGAGGTCACTTCTCCACTTGCACTGTGCCCACTCATTGCACACACGGGTCAGATTTCGTGCAGTTATTTGTGTAGGTGACTTCCTTTCTGGGTCTATGTTTTTGTTTTCCACAAATGCTCCAAATACTTCCCTCCTGGTGCTTAGGGGAACAGAGCTTCAGCCAAGGGAAATGGGAGCACTTAAGTGCCGGAGATGATTTCTACCCACAGACTCTAGGGAAGGCTTCACAAAGGAGGTGCCAGTGTTGAAGGACAGGAAGAGAGATTTTAACAAATGGAGATGGGATGAGGAAGAAGGACATCCATGGCAAGGGGAGCCCTGTGACCAAAGGCAGGAAGCACAGAGTATACTAAAGAAGCAAGGAGGAAGGAAGAAGGAGGGAGGACAGTAGCAGGAAGCTGGGGCTGTTCCCTGTACTAGTAACAAGAATGCAACAAAGTGACTTCCCTCAGGTTACAACAGATAAACAAAATTCTGTTTCATGTTCTGTCTGCAGAAGATAGGGTCAGGACCAGGTGTCAGCACTCATGGTCTGACAATGGGCAGCATTCTGTAAGTCCCCTGTCCCCGAAGCCCTAGCTATGTGGCTTGCATATCTGCAAAGGGATGCTTCTTTCTTACCCAAGGCTTTCCAAGTGGAGTAGCTGGTGCTGAGGAGCAGAGCTGTCAAACAAGTAATACACTGATTTCGGGACCACTCTGTCACTGAAGTAATGCAGCTTTCTTTCTGTACATGATTTCATTTCACCTATCATGTATTTTTCTTTTCCTTTTTTTAAACTGTCGAGCTGTTTATCATGTATTTTTCTTAAGCCTCTCATTCTATGAGCTTGTGTGACACGGGGTCTTCTCCTTCTCTCTCTGGCCCTAATGGAGCTCTTTCTCTGTCTCTTTGCTCTTTCCTTTTCTTTTCTGACTCCATACTATCGGTCTTCTTCATTGCTTTTTCCCCTCCCTGTATACCCGTTGATTTTTACAAACATTCTCATGGCTTCGGTGGTCACCTGTGTCATGCAGATATTTATCTGCATAGATAGTGTATTGGTTGAAATTTAACAGACCTTGACCTAACAGCTCAAATTAGGAGAATGGACAGTCTCTATCACATAGCAAGAAATCTTGAGATCATTTCTGGAGTTGTATAATTTGATAGCTTTATGGTATCATCAGAGACCCAGTTTCTTTCCATCTTTTCTGCTCTGCATCTTTAGCATGCTGGTTTTTGCCCTCAGGTTTGTCTTCTCATAGTCAGTAACTTCAGGCAATGCCTCCTCACAGAGGCAAATCTAGAGGCAAGCAAAATGGAAAATTCTTTTCATCTCTTTTTCAAAAAAGAGATAAATTCTAGAATTTTCTAAAAAACTTTCAGCAGACATCCCCTCTCATTTTATTGTCCAGGATTGTATTCTATGCCTCCCAATCTTAAATGCTGGGAAGTGGAATGGATTATCTATGATTGTACTGGGAGTATCAAGATTCACCCATACTGCTAGAGTCTGGTGCTGCATTAGGGTCCACCATTCCTCTGAAAACATGGACACTCTATATGGAAACAAAAGTGGGGCACAGTTAATTCAGAAGAAAGGGAAATGGTTGTTGGATAATCAACAGTGTTTGCCACAGACAGTGGCCAGATCTCTCTCTCCAACCCAGATGCTCCTCCTAACTCTAATCTTCTGTTTTCAACTTTCTTCTGATATTTTTAGTTAGATGTGTTAAAGATACCTCAAAATTAACATACCTCCAGTTAGGCAGCTTCCTCAGAATAACTCCCTCTCTTGACCCCCTCATTTGTAATGATTCCACCATTCTTTTACAGTCCCCCAGGCTAGACACTTCCTGCTGGTTTTTGCTCCCCTTCCTTTCCTTGTCCACGTATTAGTCACTGATAAGAACATCAGTGCAGCTGAGAGTAAGGGGGAGCGTTGGTCGTTGGGAGTGCCTAAGACTACTAGAAATGGCAAATAGTTTCCATCTCGAAAACCTACATCAATTAATTAGTAACAACTACCTGGAGTCTTGTGTGAGACAGCCTCTCTGGCAAGTCTGGGCTCTAGGAGAAAGTGTCTTGATTGATTGGCAAGTCCATCATGGACACTGGGGAGTAAACTAATGAGATGCATGTCCTCTGGGCTGGGGTTGGTTTGGGAAAGGGAAAGGATCAACATTGTGGGAACAATAACAGCAATAACAAGATTAATACTAGTTAACATCTATTGAGTACAAACCATACGGGCACCGTGATGCGTATTGAACATGGATTGTCTCATTTGGCAATCTCAATAACCCTGGGAGGTATGTACTGTTATTACTTCTATTGGAGCAACAAAGACTTAATGAAATAACTTGCCTAAGATTTTGCAGCTAGCAAGTGGAAGAGACAGGATTCAGCCTGGCTCATCTCACTACATAGCCCTCGTTAACTAAGCAACAGGAGTGCTGGACCAGCATCTTCATTTCCCCTCACTAGGACATTCCTCTCACACTGGAAATGTGAATACAAACCACATATGGCTCTTGTTAAAATGCAGGTCCTGATTGAGCACATCTGGGGTAGGGGTCTGAGATTTTGCATTTCTACTACATTTCAAGTCAATGCTGGTGGACGATGGACCACACTTTGAGCCCGGAGGCCCCAGAAGGTGAGCCCCATCAGTGCAGGGAGTTTGTCTGCTTCCCCTTCCTTCTGGCCACATGGCTCATCTATGTTTCCTCATCTACCTTGCAGTGATATGTCTGCATTGAATGCACACAGAGGGACATGTGGCATTTGCTGACCTGGTCCATAGACACTTTCCATTAAATCCTCATTCCGCTTTTCACTTCCCCTCTCTGGCAGCTAGACATCCTTGGAAGCCACGTTGAAGATGGCAGAGCTGCTGCCAATTTGGGTCCCTGAATAATGTTGTGACTTAGCTACCCACCCTCAATGTCAGGTGGATTTTAAGTGAATGATAAGCATCTCCTCTTAAGCTACTGAGATTCAGGGCTCTTGCTGCTATAGTACCTAGTGTTACCTTAGCTAATACATTTCCCCGTTTTCAGATGAGGAAGCTGAGGTCACCAACAGTAAAGTGATTTTTCAAAGAACATAAACTAGCTAAAGAAAGAGATGAAACTAGAATCCAAATCTTCCGACTCTTTCTGTCAGCCATCTCTGACTTCAGTGGGGACTCACCTCACACCCTCTGAAGGCTTTTGCACCTTGCCTGTCCCTGATCCTTTTCTTTGCCTTCCAGGACTGAGAATGTGTCAGAGGGTGGGACAGCAAGACAGAAGCAGGCAGAGTGGAGAGGTCCAGCTGTAAGAAGGAGCAACCCTAAGAATAATGATGTAGGTCAGGCTCTGCCAGCCAGAGATTCCTGTAATTGTTTTCTCATGGTTTCTAGGATTGAACTCTGCAACAAGATTTTCTGGCATTCAGATTAATACCACGTCCTTCTCAGAAAGAGAGCTAGTGTCCCAGCTACTGTTGGTGTTTGGTATGGAATTTTCAATCTAAGGGAGGAATGTGGGCTCTAAGGGTCTCCTAAGAATAGAGATGAAAGAATCCTGCCACTGCATTGGCCACTGCTCAGCACCAGGGGTGGGTCTACCATAAACTCTTTACTATCCTTGGGACAGACAGAGGCCACCAGAGATTATTTATATCTTCAAAGAATCCTGAAAGGTGCTATTACTCCTGTTACTGTTATTTCTGTTTCAACTTATAATAGGCTCTCCAAGGAAAATTAGGAGAGAAAAGGACACTGCAAAAAGAAGATGGGGAGCAAGTGGTAATAGAATGTCAGCTCCTTGAAGGCAGGAACCTTGTGTATTTTGTTTAATGCCATATCCCTGACATGTAGTAGGTTTCAATATATTTCTTAAGTGAATTAATGAATGAGTTAATTAACCTAAACCCCCAACAAGTAGGGATTGGATAACTTAATTTGTTTCTAGGTACATTCTAGACAAATTATGAGGTAGTGAGGACTTTGTCTTTAAAACAGACTTCTGGCCAAGATAGCGGTGTAGGTAAAAATAGTACTCAAATCCTCCCACAACCACATCAAAACTACAACTAAACTATGGAACAACCATCCTTCAGAAACTGCCTTAATTGAGCTGAATGAAAGTCCTACAACTAGGGATTTAAAGGATCCACATAGAGACTGGTAGGAGGGGCAGAATGAACTGGTCACACCCCCATATGTGTCAGATAAAAATAGGAAGGGATATCTCCACTGGAAATGTCTCTTCTGGGGAACGAAGGGTGCCATCCTCACAACAGGTGCTCCCCAGGGTTACAGTACCAGGAAGAGAAGTCCCTATAACTTCTGGCTGTAAAAACCAGCAGAGTGTATGGCTGAGTGAGAACAAGGCTGCTGGAGTCCCAGGCAGTTCCTTTTAAACGGCCCACACAAGTATTTACTTGGACTCCCTCCCTCCAAGTTTCATTGCTGAGGCAGCAGCTTGAAAAGCACCAGGGGTATATGGGATAAACTGAATTATCTGGCATTAGTGTCAGAGGTGGAGGAGCAGGGTTTTGCCAGAAATAAGTACTGGCAGAGGCCATTGTTCCTTTTCTGAGACCTACCCCCTCAGAGCTGATAGGTGGGTTCCCTTTCTAAATCTCCATCAACTTAGCTCACATTGTTCACCCAGCCCTGGTGATTCCCTGAGACCCCACACCATCCAATTACAGGCCCAACCAAGCAATTTCCAGTGGCTTTTCCAAACAAGGTGCCTGTGTTGGCTCCTGCTGTAGACTTTCCTAAAAATCTCTCAAAGGTTCATAAATTGCAAACAAGTAGCACCTGGCCTGGGTATGCCCTGTACCTCTTGCTAAGTGGCCTCAGATCTGGCACAAGCGGCAGCTGGTATTGGTTAACAGTTTGGCTTCTTCTGGGCATGTCCTAATCCAGCACAAGTAGCAGCCATCTGCAGATTGCTCTGTAGCTCATGCCAGGTGGTCCCAGGCAGAATACAGGTAGTGGCTGACCTTGTAACTTCTTTGCAAGGCCCCAGTGCCAGTGCACCTGGTGAACAGCTTCTGACAGCCCTACCACTCCACAAACCACACATACAAGGGATGGACTTGGTGAGCACCAAAGCCTCATGGAAGCAAGTCCTGCTCTGTAAGGTCAGGTCCTGCATAGCATCTCCTCCATTGTAATTGTTGCTGATCAACCTGGGGGTTATTTCCTCCCAGTGACATGCCAAGAGTAGTCAAGGCTCAATTACAACAGGGCAGTGCATATAGCCCACAGAGTACCCAGCTAGGTTGACTGGGGAGGACACAATACAAAGTCTGGGAGACAGAGCAGTTCTACCAAATACATGGGAATAACAGAAAAGCAGCCAAAATGCAGAGACAAATAAACAAATTCCAAATGAGAGAACAGGAGAAATCTTCAGAAAAAGAGCTAAATGAAATGAAGGCAAACAAACTACCAGATACAGAGTTCAAAGCAATGGCTATAAGGATGATCGAGGAACTTAGTGAGAATTTCAACATAATAAAAAAGGATACAAAAAAATAAGAAAGTATCAGTAAGAAATGAAGTATACACTAACTGAAATGAAGAATAATTTACAGGGAATCAGCAATAGAGTAGATGAAGGTGAAAATCAAATTAGTGATTTGGCACATAAGAAAGCAAAAAAAACATAATTAGAACAGCAAAAAGAAAAATGAACTCTAGAACATGAAGAGAGTTTAAGAAGCCTCTGGGACAACTTCAAGGATACCAACATTAGCATCATAGGGTTCCAGAAGGAGAAGACAGAGAGAGCAAGACATTGAAAACCTATTAGAAAAAATGACAGAAAACTTTCCTAACCTGGTGAAGGGAATAGACATCTGACTCCAGGAAATGCAAGGTGTCTCAAACAAAATAACCCAAAGAGACCCACACCAAGACACATCTTAATTAAAATTCAAGAGTTTAAAGACAAAGAGAATCTTCAAAGCAGCAAGAGAAAAGCAGTTAGTTACCTGCAAGAAAACTCCCATAAAACTGTCAGGAAATTTCTCAGGCCAGAAGGGAATGGCAAGAAATATTCAAAGTGATAAATAGTGAGGACCAATATTACTCTATCCAACAAGGCTATCATTTAGAATCAAAGGATAGTTAAATAATTTCCTAGACAAGAAAAATCTAAAAGATTTCATTACTACCAAACCAGTATTATATGAAACTAGTGATCCAGTGCATGGATTTGTGCACATTGACAGGAAATTAATTAGAAGAAATATTTTAATGTCGCTATTTACCCTTTCTGTATAATAGAAGTTTCAGAGATGAAAGAAAATTAGTAAAATGCATATGAAAATAATATATAAATTGATCAATAAATAAACAAAGACATGATATAAAAACAACAAAATCATAGTATAAAAACAACATTGATCCCTAACCAGTTTGGCTCAGTGGATAGAATGTTGGTCTGTGGACTGAAGGGTCCCAGATTCCATTCTGGTTAAGGGCATGTACTTTGGTTGTGAACATATCCCCAGTAGGGGATGTGTTGAAGGCAGCTGATTGATGTTTCTCCCTCATCAATGTTTCTAACTATCCCTCTCCCTTCCTCTCTGTAAAAAATAAATAAAATATATTAAAAAATAAAATATATGTTTAAAAATAAAGGCAAAAACAATGACTGATAAACTTATCAAACTTATTCTAATATCTCTTTGTATACCACATTAAGAGTAAAAACACTTTCAGAGTGCTTGACTAATTTCCCTTGTGAAATATTTACAACTTTAACTTTAATGTCACATGCTCTTCAAACTCAAGAGAAAAGCAACATGTAACTGACCATGTCTTAAAATTGGCTCAGGTAGGAATATTCCTACTCTGTCTAGAGTTTTTCCTTGTGAATTATTAATAGTCATTGCACATGCTGGTATCACAGGAAACTGTCTTTGAATTAATTTGAATAGGAGGCCAGTATCAGACGGGGACAAATCAATTCTTGGAATCAGAACAACCTCTCCTTTGGCAGATCCTGTTAAAACTTTAGCTTCGATTATGTTAGGTAACAATCTTTTGATAAATCTAATACCATTACAAAGACCCCATTTACTATTAAGGTTTCTCAGTAGCATGATAATTGCACCTACTTTCCACTTGAATAAGAAATTCAATGGGAAAATTTTCTTTTTCAGCATCGTTCGTTGAATTGATGGGATCATCACTCAAATTGGTGTGAAAATTTGCCATTAAGTAATATCCAAAATTTCTTCATTTAATTTATGAATGTGCTCATTTTTTGGACAAAGAATTGCATGTTTAGATATATTTTTAATATTATCTATAGATATACCATTTCTAAAGGTAGCTTCAATAATAGATCTATTTCAAATCATTTCGCAGGGGATCTCAATAATATTCATTCCTAAATGAAAACTGCTATCAAGTTTGCCATCTCCAAGTTTTACTAACCATTCACAATAAGCAGAATCCTTTGATCTCATATTTGTTTTAAGAGACAACTGTCTGAAAGGTCCTCAAACACTATAGTACTTCAAACTTATTTGTACTATGCTCGATTACATAGCATGCAGCACAACACTGAGACATTGTTGAAAATCCCCACCGAGAAGGAGAACTTTCCCAACAAATGCAACATTCAAACTGGTGCCAGTGAGAGCTTTATATGTGTCATGCATGCGTGAATCAATGTTTATTTTTAAATTGCCAATGCCCATCATATATAGCAGCTGTCTGTTGGTTGGGCGGTTGGACAGACATACAGTAGGTCACTTAGATTTTTAAAAAAATATATTTTATTGATTTTGTACAGAGAGGAAGGGAGAGGGATAGAGAGTCAGAAACATTGATGAGAGAGAAACATCGATCAGCTGCCTCCTGCACACTCCCTATTGGTTATGTGCCCGCAACCACCGTATGTGCCCTAGACCGGAATCAAACCTGGGACCCTTGGGTCCGCAGACCAATGCTCTATCCACTGAGACAAACTGGCCAGAGCTAGATTTTTATATATATATAGATGTTAAAGGGTCTTTTTTAAAAAGGAGTTCTTACCATTTGCAACAACATAGTTGGAGCTGGAGAGCATTATGCTAAATGAAATAAACCAGGCAGAGAAAGATAAATATCACATGATCTCACTCATTTATGGAATATAATGAACAACAAAACTGATGAACAAAACAAGATCCAGAGACAGAGAAACATTGATCAGAACATCAAACCTCAGGGAAGGTAGGGGATGGTGAGGTAAGGAGGGAGAGATCAACCAAATAATTTTTATGCATGCATATAAGCCTGATTAATAGACAACAGGGGGGTAAGGGCATGAATGGGGTCGTAGAGGGTAATGGGGGAATAAGGACACATATGTAATACTTTAATCAATAAAGAAATTTTTTAAAAGGGTCTTCTTTAATAAGGAGAGAAAAAAGATAAAAAATAATTATAATAAAATGGCTACAAATATATATTTATCAATAATTAACTCTAATTAAAAAACAAAATAAGCTAACAAGCAGAACAGAAGCAGATTCATAGATACAAAAAACATTTTGACAGTTGCCAGATGGGAGAGAGGTTGAGGGGATAAGTGAAAAAGGTGAAGGGATGAAGAAGTACAAATTGGTTGATACAGAATATTCATGGGGATGTAAAGTACAGCACTGGGAATGTAGTCAATAATATTCTAATAACTATGTTAGATGGGTACAAGATTTATCAGAATGATCACTTAGTAAGTTATATGATGTCTGATAATTAGAGTGTTAATCTGAAACTAATATTATATGTCAACTGTATTTGAAGAACAAAAAATTATTAAATGGTGATAAATAAATGCAATGATGAAAAATCACAACAATCTCAAGCCCCAAAACTTCACCTCTTTTCTGTGCTTCTCTTGCTTCTGTTGAGATCCTTCTCTCATTTGTAGAGTTGCAGGTGCTTATCTTTTGTGCTTTTACTATATGCGATAAAGTAAATATTTAATGAGAGTCACCAAGTCCTGACTTCTAGTCCTGGTTTAGTATCTAATTTACTTTGTGGACTTAGGCAAGTCACTTTATCTTTCTGTGCCTTCAGCTACAATGTTTTTCAAGGTTCCCATACATTTCTTTAAAATATATTTTTATTGATTTTTTTTTTTACAGCGAGGAAGGAAGAGGGATAGAGAGTTAGAAACATCAACGAGAGAGAGACATCAATCAGTCGCCTCCTGCACACCTTCTCTGGGGAAGTGCCACAACCAATATACATGCCCTTGACCAGAATCGAACCCAGGACCCTTCAGTCCGCAGGCCGACACTCTAGCCACTGAGCCAAACCGGTTTCGGCAAAGTTTCCACATATTTTAATCTTCTAAGAATTGTTCCAAAGGGAGAATTTCATATTAATCATTATTTGTCACCATGAATTTAGCCCCCCAGTTTCTTCCCTGATGTATTCAAAACTTTATTTCTGACAGCAGAGTGAAAGAATCACAGGTCTAGTAAGAAGAGGTTAACTCTTAAGATTAGGAATAAAACAAAGATGTCCATTTTCATAATTTTTATTTATCATATTATTCAAAGTTTTAGCCATAGCATTTAGGCAAGAACAAAGAATAAAAGGCATCCATATTGGAAAGGAAGAAGTAAAACCATCACTATTTACAAATGACATGATATTATCTGTAGAAAACCCTAAACATTTCACACAAAAAAATTATTAAAGCAAGCAAGCAAACAAACAAACAAAACTAATTCAGCAAAGTTGTAGGATTTGCTATAATTGTCGAAATCTGAATGCTTTTTTTTTTGTAGAAAAAAATTCTAAAATTCACATGGAATTTCAAAGAACTCTGAATAATCAAAAATAACTTATAGCTCAGCCAGAATACTCAGTGGTCAGTGTCCACTTATGAACCAGGAGGTCACAGTTCAATTCCCAGGCAGAGCATATGCCTGATTTGCGGGCTCCATCCCCAGTGTGGGGTGTGCAGGAGCCAGCCAATCAATGATTCTCTCTCAACCTTGATCATTCCATCTCTCTCCCTTTTCCTTCCTCTCTGAAACCAAAAAAGACATATTTAAAAAGTAATTTTACAAAAAAAACAAATTTGAAGAACTTGTACTTCCTGACTTTAGAACTTACTACAAAGCTATAGTAACCAAAACAGTATGGTACTAGCATAAAGACAGACATATAGACCAATGGAACAAAATGAAGAGTCCAGAAATAAACCTTCAAATGTATGATCCAATAGTTTTGGACAAAGAAGCCAAGACCTTTAGATGGGAAAAAGACAGTCTTTTCAAGAAATGATGCTGGGAAAACTGGGTATTTACATCCAAAAGAATGAAGTTTGAACCTTACCTTGTACCACATTTTAAAAAATCAGCTCAAAAGGAGCAAAGACCTAAATATAAGAGCTAAAACTATAAAACTTTTAGCCCTAGCCAGTTTGGCTCAGTGGATAGAGCGTTGGCATATGGACTGAAGAGTCCCAGGTTGTGGGCTCAGTCTCCAGTAGGGGGCATGCAGGAGGCAGCCAATCAATGATTCACTCTCATCATTGATGTTTCTATCTTTCCTCCTTACTTTTCCTCTCTGAAATCAATAAAAATATATTTTAAAACTATAAAACTTTTAAAAGAAAATAGAGAGAAAAAATTTCCTGAGTTTGGGTTTGGCAATGGCTTTTTGGCTATGACACCAAAAGCACAGACAACAACAAAAAATAGATCAATGGAACTTTTGTGCATCAAAAGATACTGTCAAAACGGTGAAAAGGCAACCTACAGAAAGGGGGAAAATATTTGCCAATCATATATCTGAACAAGGGATTAATGTCCAAAATATATAAAGAACTTCTAAAATTCAACAACAATGACCCAAAAACGAGTAAAGGCCATGAATAAACATGTCTCTAAGAAGATATTCAAATGGTCATAAACATATTAAAAGATGCTCAACATCACTCATTATTAGATAAATGCAAATCAAAACACAATTAGATACCACCACATATCCTTTAGGATAGTGACTGTTTTAAAATATGAAAAATAAATGTTAGAGAGGATATGAAGATATTAGAACACTTACACATTGCTGGTGACATAAAATGGTCTAGCTGCTATAGAAAACAATCTGGTTGTCTCTCAAAAATCTAAACATTAAGTTCCCATGTGACCAGATAATTTCACTCCCGTTTCAAAGGAATGGAAAGCAGGGAATACCACATAGTGGTATATCAGTGCTCCTAGCAGCATTGTTCACAATAGCCAAAGCTGGAAACCTCACAAGACTACATTAACAGAGAATCGATTAACAAAGTATGGCATATGCATACAAGAGACCATATTCAGCCATAAAAAGTAATGAAGTTCTGCTATAAGTTATAATGTGGATGAACCTTGAAGGCATTAGTAAGTGAAAGTACTTCACTTTTAGGAGCTATCTGGAGTAGTAACATTTATAGAGATAGAAAGCAGAGTAGAGGTTACCATGGGATGGTGGGGGGGATTTTATTGTTTATTTATTTTTTAATTTATTATGGGGCAATATTGTTTAATGGGTATACAGTGTCTGTTTGAGGTAATGAAACAATTTTGGTAATAGATAGTGGTGATGGATGTTCAACATTGTTAACACAATTGATGCCACTGAATTGTATACTTAAAAATTGTTAAAATGTATATTTTACTACAATAGAAAAACAGAGAGAGAGAGAGAGAGGAGAGAGAGTGATTCAGTTACCAGTGGTGAATGGCTATAGGGCCATTGTAGAAATAGGGAAAAAAACATTTTAAAATTCATATGGAATCTCAAGGGACGAGTGCCTGGTGGCCCCTCAAAAAACTGAATATAAAGTTATCATATAACTCAGTACCACCTTTTACTTCATTCAACCTTGCTTGGTGCAGCCTATCCTCAGACGACTTGACACTTGACAGATGTTCTCTGATCATTATACTTGTGGGTAACAGGGAAGAAGGAGGGAGAAAGAAAGATTTCAGCCAACACCTGACTGGCTGGTCCTGCTCAGAGAAGGGCCTGTAGTTAGGATATAAAAGCTTCCTGAGTTTTTGGTTGGGAAAATGGCAGCAGAATAGACAGACAAGTCCAGAGTCTTGTCCCTGAGCAGACAGAGAGAATAGCTGAGGGTTGCACTGAGAATGTTTGTTGGCGAATTAAGGGACAGTTATCCTTCAGGAGAAGGTAGGGGACTGTTGGACGGGACTTCCCTGCTGCTGGGTTCTTTCTCCCAGAGCCACCAGCTCGGATGTGGAGACTGTGCCATCTAAAGTGGATGTTATTGGAAGTCTGAAAAGCTATAGTTGTGGCACCCACTGAACAGCTGTGAACCCCAAAACACCGGTCCCCAATTGGCGCAAACACTAGGATTCAGAGGAGCTCCACACGCCAAATGAAAAGGTCAGATTTCGCTTGGGAAAAGGTGAGGTCTCTGGTCCCACAGGACAGAAAAACGCGAGCACTGGGAACTGGAGGACAGGGGAAATCTGCACCTAGAGAAATCCATGGCTGTTGGGCCTGGCATGATCCATGAATTGGAAGGGGGTTTTCAGAGCTGCTAAATGGGGATCTCTAGAAAGCAACCCATTTTGATCTGACGCAGAAGGACAGCCTGGGAGTTATTAAAGTGTGCTGGCTGCTTAGACAAGAGTGGGGAAGGGGGACTATGCAGACTTGCGCTCTTTTCTCTTTAGATCATTGCTTCTGATTGCTAAGCCCAATACATAGGATCATCCAGTTGGGGACAGACACCCTGGGAGACTGCAGGGGAAAGTTGTTTTTCTGGAACTTGAGGATCAGAGGGGAGAGTGACCTTCAGAGAACAAGTTCTGGGGCAGCCCACTCCCACAGACCAGTATTGAGTGCCACAGGGAAAGCAGGATCTAAGCACAGGCTAGAGAGGACCTATAGTCTTAGTCTTGGAGGTCAGTCCCAAAACACTGCCACCCAGGGGCTGTCTCACAAATTGACTCTTGTGTAATCACAAAAGAATAAAGAGATTAAGACATACTGCTGGCTTACAACACTGAGCACCGGTTGAACACAGGGAACTGCAATACTGTCCCAACTGGGAAACAGGCATGTCAAACAGAACAATGAGGAAGTGAATGACCCTCACTATTGCACATTCTATTCTTTAATTTTTTTAATTTGTAATGTTTTTATTTTTTCATCTTTTACTTAAGAAACTAATTTTTTTCTTTTTTCCTCAATTGATTTTAACTTTTTAATTATTATATTTTTATTTTCAATCAGTATTATTACTACTACTATTTGAAAAAAAGTGTCATTTTATTTTCTCTTTTATTTTACTTTGGGATTAGAGTTCTACGTACTATTTTCATCTTTCCTTTAGCATAATTTTACTCTATCTCAAGTCTACTTTTATGCATCACTCTCTTCCTAACTTTTCCCATTTTGTTGTTCTGTTTCTCTTATCCTTTTTCCTACTTTAGATTTTCCCTATTCTTTCTTTTTACACCCCTGTTAAAATTTCACTCCACTTATAAATCTAATTTCCAATCTCCTGCTCCAAGTCCATACATGCCTCTCTGTTCTATCTATTCACTATCCAAAGAATTGTTTTCCTCTCTGACCTTTTGTTGTTGTTTGCATTTATTATATTGATTTTTTTATACTTTTTTGTGAGATTGTTTTGCTTATTCTTCTTGTTTTGTTTTTGTTTTTGTTTTTTAACCTCTGTTTTCCCTTGCTTCCCTTGATATGAGTTGTTCTTTGTAGTCTGTATTAATCTCCAAGTACTTATTGCTGGCATTTGTTGGGATTAGTGACTGTTCTATTGGAGTTTTCTCCCCATATATATATTTTCCCCTTCTCTTTCTTATTCTATTTCTTTCCTCTCTTACTTTTTTTTTCTTCTTTTTTCTTTTTTTCATTTTTCTCCCTTCTCCCAATTTCATTTTAGCAATTTCTTCTCTTCTCTTCTCTCCTCTCCTCTTCTCTTCTTTTCTTTTTTTCTTCTTTCTCTCCTATCCCCTAATATGTCTCTTTCTGGTGGTCACCTTTATTTGTGGCTATTAATATTGTGAATATATTTCTGTTCAGTGCCTTGTGCATTGTACCTGGTTGTGTTGTATTTTGTGACTTTAAATTAACACAGGAGAGAGAGAACTACATAACCACACACCTGGAGAAGAAAGACCATGGGCATACGAAGAAATAGCCTGCATATGAAAGAAAAGCAGACATCACCAAAAAAAGGAAGTAAACAAAATGGAGGCAAGCAACTTGCTAGAGAAATAATTCAGAGAAATGGTCATAAGGTGGCTTAAAAGAATGGAATACAAACTTGACAATATAAGTAAGAACCAAGAGGAAATGAAGAAGAACAAAGAAGAAGTGAAAAATGAAGAAGTCATTAGAAAGCATCAAGAGTAAACAAGAAGAAGCAGAGGATCACATCAGTGAGCTAGAAAACAAGGTAGGAAAAAATACCCAAGTAGAGCAGCTTGTAGAAAAAAAAATTATAAAGCAGGAGGAGAGCCTAAAGGAACTTTGAGATAACACAAAACAAAACAACATCCACATAATAAGGATTCCAGAAGGAGAGGAAACTGAGCAAGGAATAGAAAGCCTGTTTGAAGAAATAATGACAGAAAACTTTCCTGATGTAGGGAAGAAAAAACCCACAAAAATTCAAGAAGCTCACAGAGTCCCAAGCAAAATGAACCCCAAAATACTGATATCAAAGCACATTATAATGAAATTGGCAAAAACCAACAATAAAATAAGAATCTTAAAAGCAGCAAGAGAGAGGCAGAAAGTTACCCCATCAGACTAGCAACTGATTTCTCAACAGAAACTCATCAGGCCAGAAGGGAATGGAATGAAATATACAAAGTTATGCAAAGGAAAGGTCCGAATCCAAGAATACTGTACCCAGCAAGGCTTTCAATCAAAATTGAATATGAAATCAGGAGCTTCACAGAAAAAAAAAAGGACTAAGGGAATTTATTACCATCAAACCAGCAATGCAAGAAATGCTAAAGGGTCTGCTGTAAAAAAAAAAAAAAGAAAAAGAAAGAAAAAGAAATAGGAAACCAAGAAGGAGCACAGGGGTAAAGAATAAAAATGGTGACAAATAAGTACCTATCAATAATAACTTTCAATGTAAATGGATTAAATGCTCCAATCAAAAGACATAGGGTAACGGATTGGATAAGAAAACATAACCCATATGTCTGCTGTCTACAAGAAACCAACCTCAGAATAAAAGACTCACACAGACTGAGGGTGAAGGGATAGAAAACGTTTTTTTCAGGCCAATAGGAATGAAAAAAGCTGGAGTAGCAATACTTATATCTGACAAATTAGATCTTAAAGTGAAGGACATAACAAGGGATAAGGAAGGCCATTTCATAATACTAAAGGGAGCAATTCAACAAGAAGAAATAACTCTGGTAAACATATACACACCAAATACAGGAGCACCCATATACATAAAAAAACTCCTGGAGGATATCAAGGATGAGATTGACAGCAATACAATCATAGTAGGAGACTTTAATACCCCACTATCATCATTGGAAAAATCCTCTAAACAAAAAATCAGCAAAGAAACATCAATCCTAAATGACTCACTAGACCAGATGGAATTTATTGACATCTTCAGAACATTTCACCCCAAAGCCACAGACTATACATTCTTCTCAAGTGCACATGGGTCATTTTCAAAGCTAGACCATATGTTGGTTCATAGGCAAAGTCTCTTCAAATTCAAGAAGGTAGAAATCATATCAAGCATCTTCTCAGGTCACAGTGTAAAATTGGAAATCAACTACAATAAAAGCAACCCAAAGAAATCAAACACATGGAGACTAAACAGCATGCTATTAAACAATGACTGGGTAACCAGGGAGATCAAGGAAGAAATAAAAATACATCATGGCAACAAATAACAATGAAAACACAACAATCCAAAACCTCTGGGACACAGTGAAAGCAGTCTTGAGAGGGAAGTTCATAGCCCTACAAGCCTACGGCAAAAAACAAGAAACAATGGTAATAAATTACTTAACCCTATAAGTCAAAGAGTTAGAAAGAGAGGAGCAAGAAGAGCCAGTGTAAGCAAAAGGAAGGAAATAGTTAAGATCAGAGAAGAGATAAGTGACATAGAAACCAAAGAAACAATTCAAAAGATCAACAAAACCAAGAGCTGGTTCTTTGAAAGGATAAACAAGATTGATGAACCTCTAGCTAGGCTCACCAAGAAGTAAAGAGAGAGGATCCAAATAAATAAAATCAGAAAAGAAAGAGGAGAAATAACAACAGACCCTACCGAAATACAAAGGATTGTTTAAAAATATTATGAACAACTCTATTCCTACAAACTGGACAACCTGCAAGAAATGGACATATTCTTAGAAAATATAACCTTCCAAAACTCAATCAAGAAGAATCTAAACATCTCAATAGGCCAATAACTGTGGAAGAAATTGAAGCAGTCATCGAAAAGCTTCCAGCAAACAAAAGCCTGGGGCTAGACTGCTACACAGGGGAGTTTTACCAAATATTCAAGAAAGAATTAAAACCTATCCTCCTCAGACTATTCCAAAAAATTCAAGAAGAAGAAACACTTCCAAGCACCTTCTATTAAAACCTATCCTCCTCAGACTATTCCAAAAAATTCAATAAGGAGAAATACTTCCAAGCATCACCCTAATACTAAAACCAGATACAGACAACACAATGAAAGAGAATTACAGCCAATATCCCTCATGAACATAGATGCCAAAATCCTCAACAAAATTCTAGCAAATGGGATCTAGCAGTACATCAGAAAGATCATACACCATGACCAAGAAGGATTTATCCCAGGATTGCAAGGATGGTCCAATATCCACAAATCAATAAATGTGATACATTACATAAACAAATTGAAAGATAAAAATCACATAGTCATATCAATTGATGCAGAAAAAGCATTTGACAAAATCCAACACCTTTTCTTGATAAAAACTCTCAGCAAGGTGAAAATAGAAGAATCATACCTCAACATCATAAAAGCCATATATGATAAACCCATAGCTAACATCATACTCAATGGATAAATCTAAAATAATTTCCCCTAAGAACGGGAACAAGACAGGGATGCCCACTCTCATCACTCCTGTTCGACATAGTATTAGAAGTATTAGCCATTGCAATTAGACAAGAAGAAGAAATAAAAGGCATCCAAGTTGGAAAAGAAGAAGTAAAACTGTCCTTATTTGCAGATGACATGATACTGTACATAAAAAACCCGAAAGATTCCATCAAAAAACTAATAGACTTAATAAATGAATTCAGCAATGTAGCAGGATACAAAATTAATACCAAGAAATTTATGGCATTTCTATGCACTAATAGTGAACTTCCAGAAAGAGAGACTAAGAAAACATTCCCATTTAACATCGCACCAAAAAAAATTAAGATACCTACGAATAAACTCAACTAAGGAGGTAAAATACCTACATGCAGACACTGCAAAAAGAGATAGATGAAAATGTAAACAGATGGAAGAGTATACCATGCTCATGGATTGGAAGAACCAATATCATTAAAATGTCCATACTACCCAAGCAATTGATAGATTCAATGCATTCCTCATTAAAATACCAATGGCATATTTCACAGACCTAGAAAGAACTCTCCAAAGATTCATCTGGAATAAAAAAGACCCCAAATAGCTATAGCAATCCTGAGAGAGAAGAATAAAGTAGGTGGGATCTCAATACCAGATTTCAAGCTGTATTACAAAGCAACTGTTCTCAAAACAGCCTGGTACTGGCACAAAAACAGACATATAGACCAATGGAATAGAATAGAGATTCCAGATATTGACCCAAACCACTATGCTCATTTAATATTTGACAAAGAAGGCATGAACATACAATGGAGTCAAGATAATCTCTTTGATAAATGGTCTTAGGAAAATTGGAAAGATACATGCAAAAAAAATGAAGCTAAACCACCAACTTACACCATACACAAAAATAAACTCAAAATGGATACAGGACTTACATATAAGATGGGAAACCATAAAAATACTAGAGGAATCCATAGGCAGCCCAATCTCAGACATATGCCGAATGAACTTTTTCACTGATACTGCTCCAAGAACAATAGAAGCTAAAGAGAAAATAAGCAAATGGGACTACATCAAAATAAAAAGCTTTTGCACAGCAAAAGAAACTACAAAACAATAAGAAAGCCCACTGTATGGGAGAACATATTTGCAAATGTTACCACTAATAAAGGTTTAATCTCCAATACCTACAGGCAACTTATACAACTTAATAAAAGGATAATAAATGATCCAATAAAAAAAGGGGCAATGGACCTAAATAGAATCTTTTCCAAAAAAGACAGAAGGAAGGCAAAGAGAAAGATGAAAACATGCTCAAAGTCACTAATTATCTGATAAATGCAAATCAAAATGACAATGTGATGCCATCTCACACCTGTCAGAATGGCAACCATCAACAAATCAACAAATGACAAGTGTTGGCGAGGATGTGGAGAAAAAGGAACCCTCATGCACTGCTGGTGTGAATGCAGACTGCTGATTGGTGCAGCCACTGTGGAGACCAGTTTTTTTTTTTTCCTCAAAAAACTAAAAATGGAACTCCCATTTGACACAGTAATCCTACTTTTAGGAATATATCCTAAGAAACCAGAAACACCAATCAAAAAGGAGATATACACTCCTATGTTCATAGCAGCACAATTTACAATAGCTAAGATTTGGAAATAGCCTAGCTGCCCGTCAGCAGATGACTGGATCAGAAAATTATGGTACCTCTACACAATGGTATACTATGCTGCCATAAAAAAGAAGGAATTCTTATCATTTGCAGCAACTTGGATGGAACTAGAGAGAATTATGCTAAGTGAAATAAGCCAGTCAATGAAAGAAAAATACCACATGATCTCACTAATTTATTGATAATAAAGAGCATTATAAACTGATGAACAAAAAGATAGATACAGAAGTGGTAGAGCATCAGGCTATCAAATTACAGTGAGAAAGTTAGGGAGAGTGGGGTAGATAGGATATCAACAGATTGACCTGTATGCATACATGTAAGCATAACCAATGGACACAAGACACTGGGAGGTTAAGGCATGCATGGGAGTGGTTCGGATGGCAATGGGATGATATGTACACAGGTAATACATTAAATAAATAAGTAGATAAATAAGTAAATAAATAAATAAATAAATAAATAAATAAATAAATAAATAAAATAGCTCTAATTAAAAAAAAAGAGCTTCTCTGGGGACACATTTTTGCCTTTCAACAGTTTAAGTTAATGCTTCAGCTTCTGGGGTTGCCCATTTAGCCCTCTCTGCTCCTTCCACAAAACCACTGTGAAATGAGGGTCTCAGAGCCTCACATTCTTGGCAGCCCCTCTGTCTCTTCATCTCTAAATAAATTCACATCCTCTGGTCTTCTGTTAAGACCTTTGCCTTAAGTTCCACACAATATGAATTGGGCATCCATTCCAGTATCATGGGAAGCCCAAATCTTTCCCAGAGCCCTCTCTAGTATTTCTTAAGATTCTCCTTGGGGGTTTATATCTCAGGGTCATGTTTGCCTTCTAATTCTTGCCCTGATGAAATTCTTGACTCACACTTACATTTTGCTCCCCACACCCTACCCCGACCCTGGGGCAGCTGTTCTTTTTCATCCTTCTCTTGTCTAGGGTTCAGACTACAGCCCATTCTCCTTTCCCAGAGCAACACTAACACAAAGCTATTGTGCTAACAGACTTTCCCAAGGTTCAGGAATAGCTGGCTGGGTGGCACAGAGCAGGAAAAGACTACAGATTGAAAGTCAGACACCTCTCTCTAGAAACTCGTTGGCCCTTCCCTAATATGGGACATTTTTCACTGCCCACCCCTGCACTTTGTTCCATGTTCCCTCTAGGTTGCTGAGGATTTAAATTCCATATCACATTGAGTTATGAGATCTCCCTTTGCACATCTAAAAATCCCTTTAAGAGTTTCCCCAATGCCCAGGTATTCCACCATTGGGGAGAGAGAGAGAGAGGAAGAGAGACTCAGAAATTATAGTTTTTTGAAATTTGGGCTGAATCAAACCTTGGGAATGCAGGATTCACACACAAAACAGACAATTCCGGAGACAATGGAGTTTTTCTCTTCCCATCACATATGTTTCCCAAGGTTTCAATAAAACTAGAGTTGGGGACCCTGCTTACCTAGGTTACTGTAAGAGCTCCCACAGGTGATAGGAGTTGTCAAGGTTATCTAGACAAGCAGGTGTATAATCCTGGGCTCTGGTCACTGTAGGGTGAGCCAGGCAAGAGTGCCCAGGAAAATAGAGATGAATATCTTTTAGACCTTGAAGCTGAGAAAGATTTCTAAAAAAACACAGACTGTGTTAATCTTGGAGGTATTAAAGTGAAGTACATCAAGTGATACCTTAAAAATTGAAAAGACAAGTTATAAACAAATTAAGTTAAAGAATCTACTAGTATAAAGAACTTGTGAAGTCATTAAGAAAAACAAAAAGAACACAGTAAAAAAAATGGACAGGAGACGTGACAGGCATCCACAGAAAAGGAAACAAATACAGCTAATAAGCAAACACATAGCCTCATTAGTGATCAGAGAAATGCATCCACTTAATTAGAAAATTAAAAAGTATGACCAAACCAATTATTGGAAAGGATGTAGGTCCACACATTTCTCATTGCTTACAGGTGTGTAAATGGTTATAACCATGTTGGAAAACTTCACATATTCTACAACACAGCAATTCTGCTCCTGACTATATAAACTTTTCACACATCCAAAGACATTTCATGGCAGCATTGCTCACAATCTAATCTAATAAAGAGGGAATATGAAAATTGATCATCACACCACAACAAAGATGGCTGTGCCCACAGCAGAGCCAGAGTTTCTGTAACACATGATGGCTACATCCATAGCAGAGGCTGAGTTCCTGAAACAAGCCTTAATAAGCAATCAGCAGGGACCTGAGGCTGCATGGCGCTGGGCCAAGGCAGGAGACCTGAGGCCACGCCCTCCACTCAGCAGGGCTTGACAGGGGACCTCAGGCTGTTTGCCCCCCCTACCCCATGCTGGGCTGGGGAGACCTTAGGCCTCACCCACTGCTTCGGCACCGGGCCAGGGGACCTGATACCAGGTCTCCTGCCCCAGCACCAGGTCAAGGGACCTGAGGCTATGCTCCCCACCTGATGGGGCTTGACAGGGGACCTCAAAGCATGCTCTCCACCCCAGCTCAGGCCAGGGGAACTCAGGCCATGTCCTCCACCCCAGTGCTGGGCTGAGGGATCTTAGGCTGTGCCCCCTGCCCAGGGGTATTGATGGGGATGGGGCCAACCAGGTCTGTTTCTTGCCCAATGGGAGTGAGGCCGGCCAGGTCTGTGTCTCATGTGATTTTGAGGCATGTGCAGGTGGGCAAGGACTTGATTCTGGATCCTGCAGCATGTTCCAGACTCTGACAGGAGGGAGATTTTCATATACATTTTACTAATTTTCTTTCATCTCTGACATTTCTATTATAGAGAAAGGGCAAACAGCAATATTAAAATATTTCCTCTAATTACTTTCCTTTTAATGTGCACAGATTTTGTGTATTGGGCCACTAGTAGTGATAATAAGAGAATAGATTAAAAGACAAATATTTTACACAATGCAATATTATGCAATGTTCAAAATTAATGAACCACAATGATACGTAATTTAGATAAAGTTCAGTGGTATCATATACAGTGCAAAAATAAATCCCCAAATATAGCCTACAACATGTAGCTAATTTCATAGAGATGCTGTAGGGATTCAAAAAGGTTACCTACTTCCTCCTTCACCAGCTGCTTGCTTCCTGGTGGCCCAAAGTCTCACTGTGTTTCCCTTGTTCCATGTGTTTTGGGGGAGAAGTGCCTTGGTCCTTTCAAATAGGGTTCAGGGTAAAAGTAAGAAAACCTCTGCCTTGAGCTCCAAGTGAGTCTAGAGCTCAAGCGTCAAGGTTTGCACATGGTTGACAGTCAGGCTGAGGGACCTCTGCAGCTCTGAACACCACACCTATGACCCAGCTTGGGAAGCTCCTGTTCCATTTGACTTTCTTTTCCCTGCTCTCCTAGACAGCCTTGTAGGACCACATGATGCCATCTATCCCTATCAGCAACTCTTCTCCTCCCAATTAACTCTTCATTTGCAAACTGCGGATAATTATACCCATCTGACAATGTCTTTGTGAGGACTGAGACAATGCATAGTGCCCAACGCATGCGAGACCTTCCATAACCAACTGATGGTTGTGTGTCAGGTGCCATATGTGGTACTAGACACTATACATATTGGGACTGATACTATATCCTCGTTTGCTTAGATCTCCCCATGTGTGACACAGCTCAGTGGCCTTGCTTCCATATGGCAAATCTTTAATTTTTTAAAAAAATTATAGCTGATGTACCATCTTAAATTAGTTTTGGATCTACAGCATAGTGATTAGACATTTATGTATATTACAAAGTTGTCACTCTGATAAGTCTAATTCCCACCAGGAGACATACATATTATTACAATGATATTGACTATATCCCCTATGCTGTACTTTACATCCCCGTGACTAGTCTATATCTACCAATTTGCCACATAGCAATTCTTTGATGTGAGAAGACAATTAGGACCCCCCAAAGAGGTCTTTTTCTGGCTAAGTGACCTGGATCCTTAGCATTTCTCTTTTGATCTAGTCCTCTCTGATGCTGTCCATAGGCCTTTGAGATAAGTGCAAGTTTGTCAGTATCCCTTCCTCTCTGAAACCAATAAATAAATAAATAAATAAATAAATTAATTAATTAATAAAAATGGAACACAAGGAGTTTAATTCTGTTTAATGAGAAAGATCAACAGAGAAGCCACCACTTGACTATAGACTCAAATGGAGGTTGATACCAATCACACAAATAACCTATTCCAGTGATATGCAATAAGATTACTGGAAATAGAGGGCTAAATAAACAAAAATACATATCCTCACAGAGGTAGGTAGACCTCTGGGACTCTAGAATGTTCTATTTCTTGACATAGGTGATAGTTACATGGGTTATTCATTTTTAAATAATTCCTTGAGCTGAACATTAAACATTTTTTAGATCGCTTTTCAATCTTTTTTGAGATACAATTTCCATAAATACAATTCACTCATTTAAAGTGTACAATTCAATGATTTTTAGCCTACTCACAGATATATACCTACAATCATCATCATGGTTAATTTTATTAGCTCGGAATGAAAGTGTACTTTAGCTATCATCCTCCTAAAACCCCATTCTCCTCAGCTCTAATCAACCACTAATCTACTTTCTCTAGCTATAGATTTATAGACATTTTTTAGAAATGGAATCATATAATATGTGGTCTATTGTGACTGACTTCTTTTGTTTAGCATAGAAGGCCATCCATGTTGTGGTATGTATAGTACTTCATCCCTTTATTAATGGTCAAGTGGTACCTCATTGCATATATATACCACTGGTGTTTATTCATTCATTAGTTCATGAACATTTGGGTTGTTTCCACTTCATGTCTGTTATGAGTTATGTTGCTATAAACATTCATTTACAGTTTTTGTGTAGACATGTTTTCTTTTCTCTTGGGTAAATACCTAGAAGTGGAATTGCTGGGTTATATGATAACTCTATGACTATCTGTTTGAGGAACTGCCAAACTTGGTTTCCAAAGTGGCTACACCATTTTACATTCCCACCAGTAGTGTATGAGATTTTTCATTTCTCTACATCTTCGCTAAAACTTATCTGACTTTTTGATTATCATCATCCTAGTGTGTGGGAAGTGGTATCTAATTACAGTTTTGATTTGCATTTCCCAGATAACTAATGATATTAAACCTTGTGAATTATGTACTTTCTTAATTTATATCCTTTTAAATTAAAAAAAAATGTTTTAAGAAAGCACTTATTTCTTGACCCTTGTTAGCCATAGCAGTTGCTCAACCCTAAAAAGTACAGAAACCAGAACTTGTGGGTGCTGGAGATTCTGCACCTCCCAGGTTGGGTTCGCCTTGGGGTTCACCAAGCCTTCCTGATTCTAAGACAGAGTGGAGCTGCTCTCCTTCCCAGCCAGGTATTTCCCCTGGATTCAACAGAGGGGAACTGAACGTGCCTGTGTGCAGGTATATATTTTTCTCCAAGTACTCAGGGTAAACTCAGGCTGTGGAATGAAAGAAAGGCTATCATTCAGACATGAGTCAGCTATTGGGAAGATCACATGTGATGCAAGACATTTTTGAACTCTTGAATCTTTGTCTCCTCATCAAGGCACTGAGTCCAAGTCAAGATCCATGTAGGTACTTGATTCAGACATGGCTTGAGAAGAGAATTATCTCTGGATTAAGTGACAGGTTAACCTTACCAACACATGTCACTTGTCCCACTTTACTTATGGAGCATCTGAGGCTTATAGCAGTAAAACAATTTACCCAAGCTTCAAAGAATCTTAGATTGCAGAAAGCTTTACCTCCTGATTCACCCTCTTCTAGGAAGTGAAGTGAAAGCTTGGTGCTTTGGCAGTATCACCCAAGTGTGTTAGCTGCAGTTGGAGGGGAACTTGCTGGCTTGGTCAGAGAGCCCAGGTTTATCCCTGGCACCAGCTGTCCACCCATGCCTCTAGCCTCTTAGTCATCTTCTTCCTCTAGTCACTGGTGGTCTGGTTACCTATCCAATTCAAGATCTTGATGTTTCTAGTTTTGTGCAGGCACTAGATACCTCTACTGCTTTGGAAGTTAAGGCAGGTGTGCTTGTTGGTTTCTCTGGGAAGCACATGCTGAAGTGATGAAGATTTAGGAGGGAGTAAGACCTATGTGAGAAAAAGGGAGGAAACAAAATTGAATAGGGAGACCCATATGGGCCACAATGCACACCTAACAAGGCCTGCCACACTAGCAAGAAGCTGCGGAACAAAGACTGCCCTGATGAGGAGTCCCAAGGAGTAGCAACATCGCCAGGTCTCTATACTACCTGCCTCACTGCAAGGAAAATTGAAATGGACCCTGAGGGAGCTAAAAGCTAGAGCCTATCAGTTAGTTACATCTTTCAAGTCCTTTCTTAAAAGAGAAACTTAGCAGCACATGTTCTCAACTGCTAAGGCCCAGACAAAAGTGAGACACCCTTACAGAAATCCATTATTGACTGGCTAGCTCAGAGGATCATCTGGAATTCCAGAATCACAGACTGTAGATCCCACTATAAGCTAAAGAGCAGCTTCAAGTTGGCTGGTGTGGTTCAGAGGTTGAGTATCAACCTATGAATAGGAAGTCACAGTTTGATTTCCGGTCAGGGCACATGCCCAGGTTGTGGGCTTGATCCCCAGTGAGAAGTGTGCAGGAGGCAGCCAATCAGTGATTCTATCATCATCATCATCATCATCATCATCATCATCATCATCATCTCTCTCTCCCTCTCTTTCTCTTTCTTTCCCTCTCTCTCTTTCTCTCTCTCCCCTCTCCCCCACTCTCTTTTCCTTTCTAAATATATGTGTGTGTTTTTTGAAAGCAGGTGAACTTAGCCAGCATGGCTCAGTGGTTGAGCATTGGCCTAGGAACCAGAAGGTCACAGTTCAGTTCCTGGTCAGGGCACATACCCAGGTTGCAGGCTCAATTTCCAGTCTGGGAATTGCAGGAGGCAGCCAATCAATGATTCTCTCTCATCATTAATGTTTCTGTCTCTCTCTTCCTCTCCGAAATCAATAACAAAATATATATTAAAAATAAAAAGCAGGTTGATTCTGATCTCTCTGCCTCACCCCCGTTTTTTGCAGCTCACCTCAAGAGTGTTTTGTCATAAATCTGGGAGGACTTTGCAAAGTTTTGGGGCCTTAATACATAAGGACAGGGGGACAGTTGAGCTATCCTAGTGTTCTGTGTGCTATTATTACTGAATGAATTCAGCTCTTTGGTGAAGGTCATGTCATCACATCATCATCATCTTCAACATAACCACCCCTCCCAGCATCAAACAACATTCTTAAAATAACAATTTTTTTGTGATGCTAGATTAAATTATGCTATAATGAAAAGGACAGATTCTGGAAAGCTTTTACACAGGGATAATCACATGCTAAGTCACATATAGAATAAATGCAATGACCATCTGGGCTCTGCGATCCTGGGCTTTCAATTTCCCCTATATAAAGCTGGAATTACTGTGACTGCCTACCTCCTAGCCCTAGAGGGCTAGAGAGACTTCAATGAGATAATGGAGGTGAAAGCCTTTGAGCACCTCATTCCAAAGTTATCATAGCATCTTTTGCCTAAGGCTCTTGAAACCTCTTAAAAGCACCATCACATTTTCATCATATAAAGATTGCCCAAGAAAGATCTCATTACCAGCACTTGGTGGGAATCTGGCATTCATCTTACCCTTCCTCTATGATCACAGAGGCTTGCTGGACCAAAGATACCACAAAGGGCACCTTTCTGCTGATTTATCTACAGAATAGTCTGGGGCAGAAGGCAAAGCACCAGGGTACCTTGTTTCGTCCTCGCTCTGCTGTGGATTTAGGGGGTGGCTCACAGGTGCAGTCCTCAGCATGCTGGTTTCCTTGGTAAAGTTCACTGTTTGATAAGATCACTTTTATTTAATTCTACCTCCTACTGCAGAATTAAGAGAATTTTGCCCACTTTTCAAATTCATAAGACCTGTATGTTATGTGGACAGAGCATGTCGAGGATCCTGAGATAGACAGAAAGCAATGCTTGTTCAACAGGAAGGGACCTCTTTTCACCCCCTCATTTATCGGATGCCCAGATCACCATGCCTGTCTAAGAGAAATACCTTGGGTCTTGCTTCTGAGATGTGAAAAGAAATTGAGCTTTAAAGGTCATCAAATCTGGCTCTGCTACTTTCTGTCTGACCTTGGGCCAGTGACTTAAAGACCACTAGTAAGAGCCTCAATTTCTTTTGCTCTTCTTCCTACCCTGGAAGGTGCTATGATTAAAGATAATGTGTAAGGAGGACTGGATCATAATAGACAATAAATGGTAACTATTAAAATCATTGAACTTTCTGCTATGAATTTAATAAGTAGCTATATACATTACTCTTTATTCATTCATTTGTTTAAATATTCATTCTTCAAAAAAAAAATTATGAACTCAGAATTATGCTGTGCTCAAAGGGGATCCTACCAAGAAATAGAAAGCAGATCCCTGAGTTCAATAAACTCAAATATGAGTTGAAAACAATAAACCAGAGAGGCATTGAATTATAAGGTGGGAATCATCTTTCCTTCTTGGCCATGCTGTGAAAGTTAAGTTAGGTAGGTCTGCAAGCTCAGCATTGGCTCCAGGTAGACTCACTGAAGGGCAGCCATCCTTGAGTTGCATTTTACCTGGGGAAAGAGGTGGTTTTGTCAATCTGCTATGAAGCCATGAAGCATGAGTATTAAGGGCTCCTCATTTAGATGAGTTTCTTCCAAGGCTCTGTACTTAATTTTGTTTTTCTTTTTTATAGATAACTCTCTAAATGGTATCAATTGCAAGGTCCACAAAACTGGACCTTCAGGAGGAGGACTGAGTTGTAAAGTCAGATAAAAAATAGAAACATATCCGAAAGCAATTTGGTTCAGTGGATAAAGCATTGGCCTGCAGACTGAAAGATTTCATGTTCAATTCAGGTCAAGGGCATGTGGTTGCAGGCACATCCCCAGTAGGCAGCTGATCAATGTCTCTCTCTCATCAATGTTTCTAATTCTCTATCCCTCTCCCTTCCTCTCTGTAAAATATCAATAAAAAGTATTTTTTAAAAAATAGAAACATATTTGTGTATGCTTCACTTCTCATGCTCTCAGTATCAGGAGTGCAAAGGCGAGGGAAAGGGTCAGGCTCATTTGGTATCTGAGAGGAAGATTGAATCAAGGAAGCTTAACAGTGAAGCAAGGATTTGAACATTGGAAGTTGCACCACAGACTGAGAGAAAGATACAGGGGGTGGGTATGGAGGGAGAGCAGGTGAAGAAGCAGACTTTAAGCAAAACACCCATACCATTTTCGCTTTGCACACTCATGTGCGTGATGTGGAATGAATTAAGTGGAATGGCGGCACAAGTCACGCCAACCTGGTCTCTACTTATTTGAGCCCCATGACTTTACTCAGGTATAGCAGCTGCTCAGAATTTTAATTTCTTTTGTAAAATGATGATAATACTAATACCTGTCTCACAAGTAATATTGTGTAAGAGTAGAGAGATAATTTTGTGAACGTGTTTTGTAAAATGTAAAGAGCTCTATTAGTCAATACTGGTTACAATTCATTTTACTCCTACCTGCAGAAAGGATTTTCTTATTCAATAACATGGTAATAATGGAAAGAATCCTTGGGGAGGGGGGAAATCCCACACTTTCTGAATAAAAGCTCTGGCTTAGTACATGAGTTTGAGTGCTTTTCTAAACTTCTCCAAGCCTCAGTCTCTCCAGGTGGAGCATGGGAGTGATTACTAGTATACTTTTTCTTCAGTGCCGTTTTAAACACCAGGGAAGTAATGTTCTGATCATACTGACCTTATAGTTCATTGGGAGGGAGTAAATTAAATACTCCCAAGTATTTAATTTATTTGTGCTCCTTATTCTCACTTTTACTAAAATAGGATGAGAATTTATCAAGACTTTGAGTGACAGGGAAGAACAGCAAGAGTCACAGGCCCCATGCGGGATGGACTGCAGTGAAGAAGCGGTGGTAGGAGAGAAGCGGGGTGGCAGCCACAAACAGTAGTCACCTTGGACTGAATGTGGGCACGCCAGATTTTCATTAGTCTCAGAATGGACCCATATACTTGGTATTGTGGTTTATACTGCACAGATGAGGAGTCACTTCTCAAAGTTCCTTCTCTAGGAATGAAGGAGCTGAACCTCAAACCCAGGACAGCACCAGAGCCTGCTTTTCCTGGTGTCCCTGCTTGGTTTTCAGCTCCTTGTGTCCAGGATGGGGACTGAACCTATGGATTACATCAGGG
>PVJN01024575.1:0-31387 GCA_004026805.1 Lasiurus borealis | reverse complement strand
TTTATAAAAATGTGAACTTTATAGAGTCAAGTAGGCTATAGGTTTTTAAAAACTTTTTTTTCTAAATCAGGTTTGTTACAGGAAGAGAAAATGGCCATTGAAGCATTTCAGGTTTGCTGTCTCCTCCTGCCACCTGAAAATAGGAGAAAGTTACAGCTGTTAATGAAGATGATGACAAGGATCTGCTCAAATAAGGAGATGCCACCACTTTGTGATGGCCTTGGCACCAGAACACTGGTAGGTTGAGCTATAACATCTAACATGATTTGAGTTTTTGGAATAAAATTAACCTGAGTAAAGTGTACTAGCTTGGCAAGCTGAGGAAGATACTAGTACATGGCAGACTTGCTTACGGAGCCGTGGCTTGGAATCCACCCAGACTGGTACGTATTGTGCTTTTGGTCTCAGTGTCTTAAAGAACATAATAAAAGTGAGTAGGGGTAGACTCTGCGTGAAGAGATACCTGCTGTATCCTGTGTACTGTCTTCACAAAGAGAAGGAAGATGGACAGAAAGGGTAAGAATCATGATTTCTCAAGAAAACAATACTCTCCTCCAGGTCAAAAGGGTTGCAGAGCCATTATTACTTTAACCAGTAGGAGAGATGCAGCATATAAAGGGATTAACGAGGGAAGAAGTAAAATGTGGAATTGGAACAAATAACTGAGAAAGAGAAAGATAACTTGTATCTCCCAGAGTATGACCTAAGGGTCAATGAATGAGGGTCTTTTTTAAAATATGCTCTGTTTTGCTTAAAATTAGTAATTTTAAATTGTACTTTGTATTGTCAGCATGTATTTTAAAATGGGGTTTATGTTTGGAATGGCTAATTAGCTAAATTTCTTAACTTATCAAAAAAAAAAGTCTTGGAGTGAAATTGATGCTTCATTGGTGTCTATACGTTATTCCCATATTCTGGTGAACCCTGTGCTCACTGGCCCAGTTTTCGAAGTGTGGAGTGAGATAACAGGAGTCCTCAGTGCACAGGGGAGTGATTCCTGTCTGTTTTGGGGAAGGAGTTTGTAGGGAGGCTCGTGGACCTTTCCGAAAAGCTGAAGGAAAGTTTGTATATATTCTCCAGAAGACACGTGTGTAAAATTTTGCATACAATTTCAAGGCATTCATGGGCACCCCGGGGTCTGTAGTCTCCCGGTATAGAGTCTCTGTGCACATAAATGTGAATGAAGATCAAGTGGCATCTGCAGTGTGATAAAGTGGTGCCTTATTAGACAGAATTACATGTTTATAGGTTTTAAAATACGATCGTCAGCAAAATACTAAGAAAATTAATCCAAAGGGTAGCATTAAGAATGGAGTAGCTAGTATGAATTCTGTTTATATTTCTGCTTACTGTAAAGGGTCTCATCACTTAATGTACTTCTTATAAAGTCTCATGGTTTTCTTCAAAGTCACTGTCAAATGTACATTCAAAATGCTAGAGAAAATAACAGTTAAGTAGGAAAATATATAGTGTTTGAAACCCATAAAACTGCTAGTAGATTGAAAAAAAAACCCAATAATTAAAAAAAAAAGTAATGATGTAATTAGGATATTATCAGACTAAATGGCTATATTAAAAGTGTTACATGATGAAGGTCATGGTAGTAATGATAAGTTGCAGAATTTGCTTAAATAAATATATATATATATATATATATATATATATATATATATATGTATTTAAAACCATCTGTGAAAGGGGTTTAAAAGCCTTCAGACAAGCATCTCTGCTAAGTTTCTGTGAGATACAATGCACATTCTGCTCATGCTGATTAATGAGAAAATCAACACATCTGAGATGACCAGGTGTGGCCAAGTGCCAGGAGGGATGTTCACTCTGTGCTGTGGGCCATTTCTCACTGAGTAATCACATTTGGTTTTTGCAAATTAACATCGTACTCAATTTAGTGTAGGGAAAACAATTCACTTTTTTTTTCTTCTTTTAGATGATTCAGACATTTTCTCGTTGCATCTTGTGCTCTAAGGATGAAGTGGACTTGGATGAGTTATTAGCTGCTAGGCTGGTAACATTTCTAATGGACAATTACCAAGATATTCTGAAAGTCCCTTTGGCCTTGCAGACCTCCATAGAGGAGCGTGTGGCTCACCTACGAAGAGTGCAGGTAAAGGAAGGGATATTCTCAAATCCTGTGAAATTGTCCGCTAAGCTTCTTGGGAGTTTATGTTATGAGGACTAAGTGAAGTAATATGTACAAGGTGCTCACAACAGGCTTGGCATATAGTAAGCATACAAGTTTGTTATCACTGAAAATTTGTGGGTTTTCTACTTGGTTTTGCTGTCAATCAAAACTGCATACTTGTGATTGCAAATTCCTTAAGTGAGTTTGTTCAGAGTCTATATATACTTCCTGTTGGAAATTATTCATATGAAATGCATGTCTTCATTCTTAATAGCCCTGCAGCCTACATACCATTGTTATATTTTTTGGATGAGAAATCTTTGGCACAGAGAACTTAAGCAACTAGTTCAAGGTCACAGTGCCAGGATTCAAATGGATGAGATCAGTCTCCAGAATCAGTGCCCCTAACTCCTATGCCATACTGCCTTACTTCAAAACATGGTGTGGTAGGCAAACAAGAGTCATAAAGACCTGGGTCAGACTTCTGGCTCCCCTCTTCCCTAGTTGTGTGGCTCTAGACAAATCCCTTAAACTCTTGATTTTAGCCTCTTGCCACACATGCTGTATAAAGTGATCGTGAAGCATTTCACAGTATAATACTAAATTATGGATTACTGTAAAACCCCTTGCACAGCTAACTGACATGGTAGGTATCTCTTTGAAAGGGAGTGCTGTTATCGTTGCTATTGCTATAGTATGTGGACCCGAAAATGGGATTTGTATGTCAGCATGTAGGAGCAGAAACTTTTGGTAAAAAGTCTTGGCAGAAATTCTGTTTGGTTCCTTCAGAATGATTCGACCTCTTCTTCACTAACGTACTTTTTAAGGAATTTTTATATTTTATTAATTTTTTACAGAGAGGAAGGGATAGGGATAGAGTGTTAGAAACATCAATTAGCCGTCTCCTGCATACCCCACACTGGGTATATGCCCTCAATCAAGATATATGCCCTTGACCAGAATCGAACCCGGACCGTTGAGTCTGCAGGCCGATGCTCTATCCACTGAGCCAAACTGGTTAGGGCTAACATACTTTTTGAGGTTCCTCAGTTTTGGGGCAGTTTGTGGCTGATCTGGGGTAAATCAGTTGTGAGATAGGCATTCTTTTTTACACCAGCCTTCTATCAACCTTATTTGCAACCCTCTTCTCCCTGTAGTGCCCTTTAATCATAGATATCTGGTATTTTTCTCCTTTTACCTAGGACTCACCCTTTATTCTGGCCCTTTCCTGGTTTTACTGGCCAGAATAAAGGGTGAGTCCTAGGTAAATAAAAAGGAAGTATCCTTTCTTTCCCTTCTGGTTTGTCTCTGATTTGGTAAATTGATGTTGAGGCAGGGACTATATCTAATGTACTAACTCTTCTTGGCAATGCTTATTTTTAACTGTGGCTTCTGGAAAACTATCTTAAGCCAAAGAAGTGAATAGTTGCAATTTTATCCACTGCAGAAGATCAATAGATGCTCTGTTTTTTAAAACATGACCCTCTTGGACTCTGAAGTTAAGTATTTTTCATGGATGCTCATTTATTCACAGGTTTTCTTTGCCCTGTACAGTGTCTGCACATTTGTTGTTTTCACCTGATTTTCACTATTCATATGCTTGACGATGGTTGTAGGACTTCCCTCTCCATGACAGCTGGGCTAAAGTGTGCAAGGAAGGGAAAACCAGATTCTTCAGATGGGGAAGGAACCTGATAATTCACTATGTTTCAATTTCAGACATTATTAAGAGTTTTCCCCAGTTAAAACTGAGGAAAGATATGGCATTCCTAGTAGGAAATATGCTGTGTTTAATTTAAACAAATTTTTGTAATTTATTTGAAAATACACTTTTCTTTCTCCACTAATCTTTTTGCTTCAGATAAAATACCCAGGAGCCGACATGGATATCACTTTATCTGCTCCATCATTTTGTCGTCAAATTAGTCCGGAGGAATTTGAATACCAAAGAGCATATGGCTCTCAGGAACCTCTGGCAGCTTTGTTGGAGGAGGTTATAACAGATGCCAAACTCTCCAGAAAAGAGAAGAAGAAAAAGTTGAAGCAGGTAAAGGGATATTCTCTCTCCTCCCACCCCCCACTTTATTGATTAAGGTATTACATATGTGTCTTTCTCCCCTATTAACCCCCGCCTCTCAGGCCTTCACTCCCCTGGTGTCTGTGTCCTTGGTTAGGCTTATATGCATGCATACAAGTCCTTTGGTTGATCTCTCCCTCTTAAACCCCCACCCTCCCTTACCTTCCCTCTGACTGGCTTATTTCGTTTAGCATAATGTTCTCCAGTTCTATCCATGCTGTTGCAAATGGTAACAATTCTTTTTTTCCCTCAGTATAGTATTCCATTGTGTAGATGTACCACAGTTTTTTAATCCACTCATCTGCTGATGGGCGTTTAGGCTGTTTCCAAATCTTAGCTATGGTGAATTGTGCTGCTATGAACATAGGGCTGCATATATCCTTTCTGATTGGTGTTTCTAGTTTCTTGGGATATATATCTAGAAGTGGTATTTCTGGATCAAATGGGAGCTCCATTTTTAGTTTTTTGAGGAAACTCCATACAACTATTCTCCACAGTGGCTGCACCAGTCTGCATTCCTACTAGCAGTGCATGAGGGTTCCTTTTTCTCTGCATCTTTGTCATTTTTAATTTGTTGATGATAGCCATTCAGACAGGTGTGAGATGGTACCTCGTTGTTTTGATTTGCATCTCTCAGATGATTAGCTGGTTTTCATGTGTCTCTTGGCTTTCTGAATGTCCTCTTTGGAAAAGTGTCTATTGTTTATCATCCTTTTGTTAAGTTGTATTATTTCCCTGTAAATGTTGGAGATTAAACCCTTATAAGAGATAACATTGTCAAATATGTTCTCCCATACAGTGGGCTTTCTTGTTTTTTTTGTTGATGGTTTCCTTTGCTGTGCAGAAGCTTTTTATTTTGATATAGTACCATTTGTTTATTTTCTCTTTAGTTTCCATTGCCCACTGTGGTTGGCAAACTGCAGCTTGCAAGCCACATGTGGCTCTTTGGCCCCTTGAGTGTGGCTCTTTCCACAAAATACCATGGCCTGGGCAACTCTATTTTGAAGAAGTGGCATTAGAAGTTTAAGTTTATAAAATTTGGCTCTTAAAAGAAATTTCAATCATTGTACTGTTGATATTTGGCTCTGTTGACTAATGAATTTGCTGACCACTGCCTTAGGAGCAGTATTGGTGAAGAAATTGCTGAGGATTGCCTGTGGATTCCTCTAATTTTTTTATGGTTTCCCATCTTATGTTTAAGCCTTTTATCCATTTTGAGTTTATTTTTGTGTATGGTGTAAGTTGGTGGTCTAGTTTCATTTTTTTGCATGTATTTGTTCAATTTTCCCAATACCATTTATTGAAGAGACTGTCTTGACTCCATTGTATACTCATGTTTCCTTTGTCAAATATTAATTGAGCATAGTGGTTTGGGTCAATTTCTGGGTTCTCTATTCTATTCCATTGATCTATACGTCTGTTCTTGTGCTAGTAGTGGGCAGTTTTGAGAACAGTGGCTTTGTAATACAGCTTGATATCTGGTATTGAGATCCCACCTACTTTGTTTTTCTTTCTCTGGATTGCTGCAGCTATTCGGGATCTTTTTTATTCCAGATGAATTTTTGGAGAGTTCATTCTAGGTCTATGAAATATGCCATTGTTTTTTAATGGGGAGTGCATTGAATCTATAGATTGCTCTGGTAATATGGACATTTTGATGATGTTGATTCTGCCATTCCATGAACATGGTATGTTCTTCCATCTGTTTATGTCTTCCTCTATCTCTTTTTTTAGTGTCTTTTAGTTTTCTGAGTAAAAAGGGATATTCTTTACTAGTAATTTATTCTCCCTATAGTCCTTATGGTTTTTAAATTCTCTATTTTAATAGGTTTCATGTAAATCTTGTCTTCTGAGATAGCAGTTTTGAAAGTGTATTGTTTAGTTCATGTATTCCAGAAGTCTCAGTGATTTACATATGTAGGTTGTGGTCAATTTCCCACATCTTTATTCTCCAAAGTACATTTTTTACCATTTATTCTCTAATATTTGTCTTATTTTGATATGTGGCATATGATATGACTTAGTAGAAAAATTACTTTAAATTTAGAGAAGCTATTAAGTGAGGACAGATTTTTTTGACATTAGACCAAATTTACAAATATTAAATGACTAGAAATTAAAAGTTTTTGGTTTTAGATAGCCAGTGTCAAATTGGTTTCTCGCCTCAGGCATCACTAAGTTTCCTATTAAACAACATGGCTTAGGGTTTCAGACAATAGTTTTCAACTCAAAATATGTTTACTATGACCATTTTTCAAATATTGATCCAAGGTTAAATGAATAGTTTTTATTTTTAAAGACTGAATCCTTTATAGCTTGATTCCTGATCACACCATATGTATAGGATTATACACAGAGCACTGGAGTTCTGGATTTCCAATCATATTTTTTTCAGTCATTTTGGAGAAGAGCTCATGGTGAGGAGCAGAGGAAAAACTTGTTGCCTCTCTTTAAGCTTTTCATAATATAAAATATACTACATTGTTTCAATTTGGGCAAAAGCAGGTGCTGAGAAATGGTGAAAGTAGTTTGATTTTGAAAGGCATTGGGGATCAGAGGAGCTTCAGCTAAAGGGAGCTAAAAGACTCCTTCCTTGACCAAGGAGCTTTTATTATCACACAATTTGTCCATAAGGCAAGGTGTAAATATACACTTCAAAGGGTAAGTTGTCAAAGGGTTTACAAACATTGTCACTTTGGGGAATAGCCTCCAGATGTTCAAGTGTTTGCCAACAGGAAGCAATAAAATGCCCTGAACTGTCTGGCAGTTAACAATCCTATTCAGGTTTGGTGGAAGTGCCATTTAGCAGTTTCCAACAGGTAAACTACATGTGACTCTGCCCTGTTGAGCTCCCCAAGATTCACCAACCTTTTGATAAAACTCTTATAATTATTACATGCTGGAATTGGTTCTCGGCAGTTTAACCAAAATTTTAATTATTTAGAACATGTTATTTTCAATTCAGAGTTAATTATGATTATTTTTAAACTAAGGTTTATTTACAGTTGGCAGTGGGGGAAATATAAGACGTGACTTAAATGAGAAGTTTATTTGAAGGTTGGATCAAATTAAAGATAAATTAGATATATAGAAAGTGGAATCAAATGATTCAACATAAAAAATGGATTTGTGTTTAAGTATATTTGACTATGACCTGTTTTCTTCTTTGTTCTTTTTTTTTTCTGTATGGAAAACAGCATTAAAACAAAACAAGAACAGGAAAATATGGGGTCAGAAACTTGTATTATAAAATTAGATTGCCCAGTTTTATTGACTCTTATCTGTTTTCTGGTTTCATTATAGATTCTCTCTCTCTCTCTTTCTCTCTTTTTAGTTTCAAAAATCCTACCCTGAAGTCTACCAAGAACGATTTCCCACACCAGAAAGTGAAGCACTTCTGTTTCCCGAAAAACCAAAACCAAAACCACAGATGCTAATGTGGGCACTAAAAAACCCTTTCCAACCATTTCAAAGAACTAGAAGTTTTCGGATGTAATAATTTCACAGCCAGTGGAGATCTCTGACGTTGTTTTGAGTAAATGGGTGCTTAAAGAGGATGATAGTGAAAGAAAGAGGAGCAAAAAATACAGACTACTGAAGTATAAATATGATCTGACTTCAAAACATGTTGAGTTGCCCAGCTGGCATGGCTTAATGGTTGAGCATCGACCTATGAACCATGAGGTCAGGACATATGCCTGGGTTGTCAGCTTGATTCCCAGTGTGGGGCCTGTAGGAGGCAGCCGATCAATCATTCTCTCTCATCATTAATGTTTCTATCTATGTCTCCATTCATTATTGATTTCTCTGAAATCAATAAAAAGATATTAGAAATACATATACAAAAAAACATGTTGAGCCATTATCAGTATTTTTCTAAAAGTCATTGCTAGATTTAAAGTATACAGATCAGTTAAACATTATGAAATATGTAGTAATATTAACATGTTTGTAAGTATTTGAAAATTCAAGGCTATTTTTATTTGTGGTTTTTCATGGTGTTTATGAAATAAGTGTGTATACATCCTACTGATGTCTTTGTTATAACCAAGTCTTAGAAATAGTGTATATACTTGAATAAGAAGACACTGGGTACTGTGACTGTGATGCTATTGACTTAATAGCCAATTTTGATATCGCCTGTGTAAATTCTGATTTTCACTGTTTCACAAAGAGTCTTAAATGTCCTGTGTTATATCTGTATCTTTTATTGAAGGTTTGTTTGCTGCTATGACAGATTTTAGTAAAGCTGGTTCTTTTATATCATATACTAGTGGCCCGGTGCATGAAATTTGTACACATTAAAAGGAAATTAATTAGAGGAAATATTTTAATATTGTTATTTTTCCTTTCTCTATAATAGAAGTGTCAGAGATGAAAGAAAATTAGTAAAATATATATGAAAATCTCCTACCTGTCAGTCTGGGGCATGCCACAAGACTGAGTCAAGTCCCCTGTAGGAGGCAGCCGATCAATGATTCTCTCTCATCTGTGCAGCTTGAAACCATGAGAGACCCAGACCTGGTTGGCCCCACCCTCCTCAAGCCCCACAGGGTGGAGGGTGGTGCAGCCTTAGGTCCCCCAGCCCAGTGCTGGGATTGGGGGCGCAGCCTCAGATCCCCCATCAAGCCCTACTGGGAGGGGTGCACGGCATGAGGGCGTGATGACAATTTGCATATTAGCTCTTTATTATATAGGATATTAGTTGGTGTTAAGTAGAAGTGGAGTAGATTTTCATTTGACTGCAGTGGTATAATTTCAGTCATGGCTAGAGATGGAAAACAACAGGATAAATGCTTTTCCCTTAGACATGTGATTCTAAGTCAAATCTTTGTTGTTTCATGAAAAACACAAATGGGTTAAGTAAAATGAAACTACCTTCTTTATAAATATGTTTCCCCCTGCTTCCTCATTCTTTTGAAAGTAAATAGAATGTAAATAAATAGTGTTTGGTTTTTTAAAAAATACTGTTCATGGTGTTTTATGGTTTTTTTTTGGTATTTATTTAAGTATCCTCAAATGCTTAACATCATTGCCCTGGCCACTGTTCTCTTATTAGTCATTTATTTCTATGATAGAATAAGAAGTGAGATTTGGGCTTTTGTACTAGCCTTTAGGAGGGTGCTTTGTCCATTTTTTTTTTCTTATGCTTTTGCAAATAGTGGTACACTTGGATTATGGACTATCTGGAACGCTTTTGAGAACAACTACCCCAAAAGTTCAAGTAACACTCATTAATGGTCATGCTTTGCTCTTTCTTCTGATTTCCCCCTCTACTTGAGATCTGTCCCAGTTCTTTTGTAGCAGAATGCCTTCAACAGTCAACTCAGATTTTGCTTACTTAAAATGGATAAAAGTATTTGTACTAGCTTGGGTACCATCTTACTTTGCAAATATGTAAAGTAATGGGAGTGTTTAGTGTTTCAAGATTTATTCACAAACCTTGAAATTCTGTGTAGAGCAAAGAATGTCTACTTTTTACTCAATTTGCTCTCCAAAGTAGAGTTTACTTTCCAGAGTCTCCTCTCCTGTTGTTTATCTTTGGAAATATATGTTAATTTTTATTTTTTCCTCATACTGTTACTTTTAAGTATTGAGAGATAATAAAACATCCCTATCACCTAATTGTAAAATTGATGAATGGATAATGCTAGTTTTTCAAAGTGGTTGTAACAATTCACACTCCCATAAGCAGTGTATGAGTTCCTTTTGCTCAACATCCTCACCAAAACTTGCTGTTGTCAAGAGTTTGAAATGTCAATGTGGTGGGTATATGATGGTATCTCATTATGATTTTACTTTGCATTAATATGGTTAAAGACTATTTTCAAATATATGTATATTTTTGGACAGAGAGGAAGGGAGAGGGAGAGAGAAAAATAAACATCAATGTGAGAGCAGAACATCAGTCAGTTGCCTCCTGAATGGCCCTCACATGGGGATCGAGCCTGCAACCTGGTTATGTGCCCTGAACAGAAATCAAACAGTAACCTTTTGATGCACAGGTTGACACACAACCAACTGAGCCACACTGACCAGGGCTCCAAATATTATTTTTAATCCTCACCATAAGATATTTTTTCTGTTGATTTTTAGAGAATGGGAGGGAGAGAGAAAGACCCTTCAGTCTCCAGGCTGATGCTCTACCCATTGAGCAACATTGGCTAAGGCCATTTTAGTAATTTTTATGTATAAAGAACATCCTCATTCTTTAAGGATATTTCTGATGTGTATAGAATTCTGAGTTGATAGCTGTTTTATTTCAGTACATTGTAGTTACCATTCTTTTGTTATTTGACCTCCATTGTTACCATTGAGAAGTCAGCTAGGACTCTAATTGTCACTTATTTATTGACTAGAGTCCCGGTGCACAAATTTGTGCACAGGTGGAGTTGGCTGGCCTGCTCTGATTAGGGCCGAATGGGCTGGGCCAGCTGAGGGGAAGGGCCTCAGGAGGTCGGCTGGCTGGCCTTGCCCCTGGTCAAATTCCCGGTTGAACTCCCAGTTGAACTCCCTGTCAAGGGGACAATTTGCTTATTAACCTTTTATTATATAAGATAATATGTCTTTTTTAGATTTCCCTTGTCTGGTTGTCTTCACTTTATATGATATGCTTTTTAAACAATTATTCTTGGGATTTGTGGGGGTTTTTAAATAAGAGGACTGAAGTCTTTCATCACAATATTGTCATTGTTACAGTCTCTGCCTTTGAATAAATATATTCCTCACTCTGTCCTCTCTTATTCTCTGAAGTAACTGTTTTTCTGTGCTGCATTCTTCCATTTCAGCACTTCTTTCTTCAGGTAAGTCTAGTCTCCTATTAAATTCTTATATTCACTATTATGGAAGTTGTATCCACTCTACATCTCAGGAAACTGAGACTTGGTGAGGTTGGGTTACTTCCCTGAGATTACCAGCTCTGACTGACTGCAGAGCCCAGGCTCCTGACTAACATGTCTTATTATCTCCCACTGAATACTAATCTATGTTTTTTCTGAATACTTTTTAGATAGTAACATACAAGCTCACATGTTATTTTTTTCAGCCTATACTTTCTAAAATTTGAGATCTCCGATTTCTTTTTGATTTGCAGTGTTTTCATTGTTCTAGCCTAGTTTTGCCAAATTCATTTCCAGTTTCTTTTGGTCACTTTCTACAGATACCTGCTGACAATTTTTCACTGAGTTTCCCACAAATTCCCATTAAAAAATTACTGCAATAGTGATTTAAACGAAGTATTCACTTGTAGCTCTGTGAATGCAATGATGTAGTTGTTTTATTTGTAAGTATGCTTTTTAAAATATTTTTATAATTGCTTTTATTTTTAGGTATGATAAGTAGAAAATGCCATACCAATTATCATTCATCTTAGAAACTATAATAAGGAATTTATCAAATGAGTGTTCTGTATGGAAAATTGGAGAGTGCTGCAGTGCATTTTTAAAAAAATATATTTTTTATTGATTTTTCACAGAGAAGAAGGAAGAGGGACAGAAAGAAACATCGATGAGAGAGAGACATCGATCAGCCGCCTCCTGCACACCCCACACTGGAGATGTGCCCGCAAGCAAGGTACATGCCCCCGACCAGAATTGAACCCGAGACCTTTCAGTCCACAGGCCGACATTCCATCCACTGAGCCAAACTGGTCTTGGCTGCAGCTCATTTTTAAGGTTCAAATATCTCCTGCATGAGCAGGATGATGGAATTCAGCCATTCATCATCCTGACTTCTCACACATCTCCTGGATCTGTCTTCAGGGAATCCTGTCTGGGGTCTAGCAAATGAAATAGACATATGGCCATGATGCAACGTTTGTGTTATCCAGGAGCTTGATTCTGATTCTTATATCTAGAAGAGAGTTTCTATACATTTTTAGAGGAAATGTAGCTTTTTTTAAAAAGCCAGTATTTGTGAAACCAGGCTTGGCCAGTGTTCGAAGTGCAAGCATCTGGTGTGGAAGGGTAGGTCCCAGCTGACCTCTGGCCCCTGAGAAGCAACTAGGCCTGCCCAGCTCCCTCAGCATCTGGTGGCCCCCTGCCGTGCCACTGGTTGCTGTCCGTTAGGGCGATTGGCAGGGTGATCAGGCCCTGCTCACACCCACCTTGGCCTGGTGCTCATACCTCACCTGCTTCACTATCCCTCTGCAGTCCCGTTCTCATTGGGGCCCATCGAGGCCAGCAGCGCCTCCACTGCCACCTGCTGCCAGTACCACATCACTGACACCTGCTGTGTTCTATGCTGCCCCTTGGTGCTCAGCACATGTCATAGCAAGCAGTCGAACTCCAGGGGGGTGGTGTTGAGGGGACAATTTGCATATGAGGCTTTTATATTATCGGATATTTTTACTTTCATTCCCAAGAACCTAACCCCTCAAACTAAAGGATTGGAGAAAAGTAAGACTATTACCTACTAAAAGCCATATCAAGAGGCAATTCAACTATTTCTATGCATCATAGTAGTTGCCTAAATTTGAAGTACTCACTTCAAAATGAGACATTAGAAATTCTAATCTTAGGGCATTGGAATCATTCTAGAATTTCCTTAATACAAAAAAGTATAATACCTTGACATCATTGCATATTGGGTCTCACAGGCAAACAAATTAGCTCCTGGGTACTCAAATGATTGGGATCTGTACCACATTAGTAAACAGAATTTGCTTATTTGAATCAACTTGGAAATACATTTATTTAATTTTGTAGACCAAATATACACCCTGGGATAGGTGGAGGATATATTCTCTAGTAGTATAATGAGTAACTTCTGATAACCTTCATATTCAAGCTTTCAATGAGAGGAAGTAAAATGTGAACAATAATGGGAAAGAGGGTAATAGCCCAATTTTTAAAAATACAATTTTCAGTTGTTTTGTACATATCTGTGTTGCTATGTAAGCTTTAGAATTTCCTAATGAATGTAAGATTTAATTAAAAATGTAGTTTCTGCAAATTCTACCTCAGAGGATTGTTAAGTGAATTGCTTGCTTCATTTGGGGATCTAGAATAAATTATGTTTTCCATAAACCATGCCTATTTCAAAACAAAATAATATGTGTTTTTGGCTAGGTCTGTTCACTCTGTAATATCTCCTTTGGGGGCTCTTCTGTCAAAACTGAGGACACTTATAGTATCCAGTATCATTATATTTCTATGAGAATATAGCCAAAGTTATTCTCCCTTCTTCCAACTCCCACAAATTTTACGCGCTGCTGTTAACATCTCTCTAATAGTAAAAGCAAAGTAGTATTCTAGTAAAACAAATGCAAAACAAAACATACCAGAGCACTAAGAGTTTAGTTTTTGTGGAAAATAAGTAAATTATGATTGATATTTAAAATTGAAGTACTTTTGTTTTGCTTAGTTGTAGGCTAATCCAGCATGGGAATGAAAGAGGACTTTTGCTCTCTGTTTCCGCTAAGAACTTGTAACTTTTCAAGAGTGCTGGCAACAAACATTTCAGTGATAATTTACCAAGATAACCAGCAGTTTTGCTGCTAAAGATAGTCATGCTAGGATAAAATGCAATTTCTGATTTTCTGAGAACCTATGATTCCAATTTTCCTGGAGTTACTGATATTTATTCTGATATTTTAAAATCGGGTGTGTTTGAGAGTTCCCTTTTAAAAAAAGCAAAGTCAAATGGGAAATCTGTTTTTGAAGATTGGAATCAATGTGGCTGAAATCAACTGCATACAAGAGCTCAAATCAGACCATAATATGAGTCACAGAGGAAAATAACTGAATTCAGTCATATTACCTAGTAGGCTATATATTAGTATATAGCTACACTAATAAACATACAAATTGACCATCACTTTGCTACATCCACCAGCCAATCAGAGTGAATATGCAAATTAACCCAACCAAGATGGTGGTGGCCACAGAGCTAGAGCAAACAGGAGGCTTGGGTTGCCCCCGGAGATGGAGGAAGCCTTGGCTTCCAGCCCACCCTGGCCGACTCTGGCCTCCACTCAAGGCTATAAAGTTTCAATTATAGAAGATAAATAAATCCCAGATACCAGGGCCTCCACTTGGTTCACGGGGGGTGGGGGTGGAGGGAGGGAGGAGGCGTGGCCAGCCTGCAAACCACTGCAGGTCCCTCTCCCAGGCCACCCCACACCCCAAGGGAACATCCACCCTATTCTGGGACACTCTTCAGGGCAAACCAGCTGGCCCCCCACCTGTGCATCAGGCCTCTATCCTATTTAATAAAAGTAATGTGCAAATTGTCACTCCAAAACACAAGATGGCTGCCCCCATGTGGCCAAAGAAGGCTGCCCTCATGTGGATACAAATGACTGCCACAAGATGGCTAGCAGGGGAGAGAATTTGGGAGAGGCCAGGCCTGCAAAGGAGGGTAGTTGGGGGTGACCAGGCCTGCAGGGAAGGGCAGTTAGGGGGGATCCCAGGCCTGCAGGGGAGGGCAGTTAAGGCCAAACAGGCTGGCAGGGGAGCAGTTAGGTATCAATCAGGCTGGCAGGGGAGTGGTTATGGGGTGATCATGCTGGCAGGCAGAATTGGTTAGGGGCAATCAGGAAGGCAGGCAGGTAAGCAGTTGGGAGGCAGCAGTCCTGGATTGTGAGAGGGATGTCTGACTGACTGCCTGTTTAGGCCTGATCCCACTGGGAAGTCAGACATCCCTGGAGGGGTCCCAGATTGGAGAGTGTGCAGGCTGGGCTGAAGGACATCCCCCCATGCACGAATTTTGTGCACCAGGTCTCTAGTATGTATATAATTAAACCTGGTTTTTGTCCATATGCAAGTGTGTCCTATAGATTTCAATGTTTGAAAATCTTTTTTTATATGTATGTACAGGGTAGCCACATCTGATTGGATAATACTGCTTCAGTGTTCTCTTGATTGTCTGAAGCAATAATTATAATTTAAAACCTACAGTGATATCATTTGTAAATTTCTTTTTCTACTTCTCAAAATACCAAGTATAATCAGACACAATTACTGCTTAAAGATGATGAAAGCTTTGATTTCAGGAAGTTTCTTTTACCTCTTCACAGAGAATTAAATGATCTGTTAAAGCTATTGGAGGTGACTGGTTTAGGCTATTTGAGTTTTCACATGTCATATCTATCTAACAAGGACAGATGCTCCCAGGAGGGGTTAAACTTGTGTTAGCAATTATTCTACCATCAAGGAAAAACTAGGGCTTTTATTTTAAACTCATTAATTGTGGAAGAATAAACTTAAAAATGAGTTATTATAACAGAACTAACTGGGTAATACTTGTCCCCTCTGTTATGTTTCCCCTCCAAACTTCAGAAGGCTAAATTGCTTGCTAAATACCCTCCAAAAGTGGACTGTAAGTGGTAAAAATGAGCAATTATCTAAGTTCAGTTGCCTATGATTTGAGGAAAATGTCATATTATTAGGTTTTAAAGTGAAAAACATTGCCTGCAAAATTCAGTTTGAGGGGAAAAAACAAGGTAAGATAATTTTGTGCAAATCAGCTCCTTGCCTTAGATGTGTTCTGCATTGTGGGGATAACTGCCTCTTTCTTGACTTAAAATAAGTTTTACTCTCATTCCTCAGACTGAACTAATCTTTCGCTCTCTAAACCAAGCACTTTATAATAAATGCAGACACGGAAATAAAACAGGAATTTACAAATAAAACCTTCGGCCTTGTTGACTTACAGTTGTCAGTTTGCTGTAAGCAGTCAAACAAGCAGAGCCCAGAAGACGCGGACTTCTTTTGAAGATGGGCGGGGCCCGGGAAAGAGCTGTGTGTGAGCAACAGCAGAAAGGCCACTGGGCAGTGTGGGGAGCCTTCATCTCCCACACCTTAAACCAACGATTAAGTAAACGCTATGTAATTGCTACTCAAATGCAACCTCAAGGCAAGATTCTTAGACCCTTCTTCCCAATTAAATTGCTATCCAAGGATCCTTTCTATTAGAATTTGTAGCACCAGTTTTGGTTAGAAATCAGACTATTTGGATTTTTAAGTTGTAGCACTACCTGCCAGTGAAGCACTGGGACAAGTGGCCTTTGCCAGGTGACAATCTGTCTGGGCTTTGGTGTTCTCCTCAGTCAAGTGAAGAGGCTGGATTTCAGAGGTCACAGAGTCCATCCAGTAGGGACAGGAAGAGCGAAGCTGCTGTGCAGAGTGGGGCCTCCAGCAAAGTATTTGGTCCAAAAATATATCCTAGGCCCCATGTTGGCCAAAGTAGAGATGACGATCTTTGGCTTAGATTATTTGTAAGGTCACTTCCAGTGCTAATGTTTCATCATTTGTTATTAACCATTTTGCACATTTAGCCCCTTATTACTTTGTGCTTATTTTTCTATATGCATTTTTCTCCTCTGCTTCTGAGGGAAACACTGGTATCAGCGAGTTTAGTTCTGTATCAGAGAGACGAAAGCTGATCAGGGTGAGTTTAAAGCCAATGCTATGCTCTGTGAAATGCTTTGTTTTCTGAAAGAAATTTTATCCTCATCCTTTGGCTTATCATAATGTGCCTAGCTTAACTTGAATTAGCATTTGTGTCTGTTTATATTAGCACGCCAGTTGGTTTAATCCACAACAGCTAGCAAAAGTTTTCCTTCATTAACATCAAGACTTGTGTTATATGTCTGTACCTGTTTCATCAAAGCTGTTGATAAAATACTCAAGAGTTTTGGTAGTCATTGTGCCAACCTAAGCCACTTAATCCCCTTACATATATGTTTATTTTCATTAACAGGTGGCTTTTTAACTTCATTGTCCTGGTTAGAGCAAAACAAATAATCCGTTCCATTCCTAGGGGACTTTGTACAGTGATTTCAGATATATTTTCTCCGATTTAATCCTTTCAAATCCCAGTAGGCAAACAGAGGAAGAGGAAGAAAGAAATTCAGAGAGGTGCCCAGTTACAGATGCAGAACTTTCTTTCTGGTCTTTTCCCTGATCTCACTTCACTCACTCCTCACGTCATCCCACCAAATCCACACTCATGGGGAGTATGTGGGCTTGATCCAAGGAGATCTCTGTAGAGGGGCTTAATTTTGTTTCCCTGTATCCTCCATCTGTGCCCTTTCTTTCTTATGCTGGTCTTTTTCTCGTCACCCGCACCCCCTCAGCTCTGCTCACGTGTTTACTGTTTTGTATGAAACACCTTTGAAGAACTGACAAGATAGCCGGTGCCCTCATGGAAGTGCCCTCTGGCTTCAGGACCGCCACTCTGATGCCCAATTCATCCGGGCTGCACTGTTCCTTCATGAAGACCAGTTCTCGATCCAAATGGTAGAGCCCTTGCACTCATTCATTTTATTTTTAGAGCCTACGATGTCAGCCTCTTGGCTGGGCAATGATGAAGAAAGACAGCTCTAACTGCAAGGGCCCTTAGCCACTGAGGAAAACGAACATGCCTCCATGTGACTATGGACGATGCCCTGGGTGCCACAGAACCCTTTAGAGTGCTGGGAACGCAGAAGAGAGGAAGGAAATTTTCCCAGGGTGGGCGAAGGGGTTTGTAAGGTGTCACTGAGGACCTGATATTTAAGCTGAGCCCTGGAGGATGTGTCTACCAGGGAGGGATGCCGGGCAGAAGGCATTTCCTCAGCAGGACCAGGATGAAATAAGGCTCAAGTAGTGAGCCTTTCATTCTATATTTCATTCTATATTGTCCAGAAACCCCAATAATACTTATATTTTAATACAGAGTCTTAAATGGCTTTCAAGAAGTGAGTAATAAGGGGATTTCAGGAACCATGGCAGGGAATCATTTTAACTAAAAGAGTTTTTGTAGCATCTCTTGAACAACATCTCCAAGGTGGCTTTCTTCTATTCCGGCTCAGTGGGTCCAGATCTAAGTGCTTTTGGAATTAACTTTTGGATCCTTTTTGGGTTGCTGCCACATCATAGTTTGTATTTCCAAGTTCTCACAGGGCATGCCAGTATTCATTTGTACCAATACATTTACAAAGCTTGCAAAAATTTGTTGGTGTTGATGAACCTTCCTTGTGCTCTATTTAAAAGAGTGACCCTTTTATTTGCCTGCTTCTGTTTTTCCATCAACAGCTATTCTATGCCTCTGGGCCTGTACTGTCTCATTTCATGACATTTAATGAATGTTAGAACTGGCCTTGCAAGTGCATTGCCTTAATCTTGTTGCCTGCAGTGAGATGCTTTTTAATATTTTCTCCACATGTGAACTCAGTGTTTTCCTTTAGCTTTTCTTTAATTTCCATGTGGTTAATCCCCTTCTTCTGCAGGGAGCCTCGGTATTTATAGATTTTTCCCTTCCACTCTATCTTCAATAATTCCCTTTTTACATTCAGTGAACACATCCATCACAATAAATGGACTTTTCCCTATTAGTATTGATGTGCATTTATATAACCCAGGCTCCCTTTTTATACATTGCTGTTAATGTTCATGGTAATTTTCAGTAGCTTGGGAAGCTGGGTATTAGAGTTGGCACAGAGTTTCAAGTCATGATGCCTGGTTTCAAGTTTATTAATAAGTCAAAACCAAGGTTATCTGTTTTTTTTTTCCTTAATTGGCCCAATATAGTATGAAAATATTAAATAAGAATCTCTAAATTATTCCTCATTTCATTAAAATATTCTTGACTTGATAGCCCTTTTACTTACCAAAAGATGCAAAATGTTTCCCTTACTAGTGCTGAATATTTTCATACTTAAAAGCTCAGTTTTATAAATTTTTGTAGCCCCTAATAGATTTAAGTAGGGGGTTGAGTTATAAGCAGTTAGCATTGGTCAAACTTAGATGCTATCTCAATTTATTTTAGCAGAGTCTACAATGATATACTTTTAAAATTCTTATATTCTTTCTATACTTCATTTATATCCTTTTTCTACAAGGTATTTTTTTTTTCTATCACTATGCATGTCACCAGATGTAGAAAAGGATATAATTGGCAGGAATGGTGCTGCTGTTTTTTTTTTTTTTTTAAATACTCAGAAAACATCTTTCAAAGTAGCACTGTGTGCTTCTGAGAGCCTCCAGAACCAGCCATTTTGCTGAAAGACAGAGTCCTGCGACAATCATTTTGATTGTTCAGCAAGCTTGGCAGTTACCAATGGATTCCAGTTGTATATGCTTTTTCACTTCATAACTGAACCACATGGAGAGATTTTGATAGTATTTAATATTTGTTTCAAAACCCTACATATTTGTTATATCTTTCTGTAGTAAATTCTATATGTTGAAAACATTTTTTATTATTCCAGAAATTATTGTTTCTATTTATGACTTTTGTAATTCTTTTTGGTAACTCCAATATAATTTTAAATAATCAGTTAATTTTTTTAGGATTCAATCATCTTTACATATTTTATTAAATTATGGGTCTGTCAGCCTAATTTTTTTTTTTATCAATTATAAAGTATTCCTAGAGCCTCTGTGACACCTGTTAGACCACTGGGTAGGCAATAATGAAACACATTTTAATTTACAAATTTTAATTCAAATTAATTCCATCGTTTTAAAGAGTGAGATTAAGAAATGTTAAAATCCACTCATCGTAATTAACAATGTTTCTATTGTGTTTAATATATTTTTGGCAGCATTTTCTTAGGCAGGAAAATGTCAAAACTTGGTAATCATCCCTCATTTGTGTATGTGTCAGCGTGTGTGTCCATATACACTGTTGACTAGTTTCATCACTTGATTCCAAATGCCTTTGGCTGTTTCAAAATTCAAATCTACCCTTAAAGGAAAAAAATTCATCGCTACTGAGAATACTCAAAAGAATTGGCTGAATGGGTCTCACAGAACTGGTGTGAAAATTAAAACTGAAGAAGAACTAGGCTTGAGAATTTGGAAGGATCTTGGAAGACAAACACAGTGGGGTAACACCACAAAGCAATGTGGTTTAGGCTGTCCCTTCTAGCTTGGCACCATTAGACTTACCCCCATTGGTACCAATTGGCCATGAAGTCTTGTATCACTTCCTTTAGACGCAATAGTCCCAGGTGTGAGTGTTGGTGCAAATTGAGCAGGTGCACCTTGCACCCTGAGTGAGGATGTGTGAAACCTTTAGGAAGCAGAACAGTTTCCCAACCAAATTTACACAAGATTTCCCCACAGGTGTGCACCACGAGTTTGTTTACATTGCACATTGATATTATAGGTGCAACGTTGAAGTATTTTAGTTAGTTAAATTGAGCATGAATTACTTTTGTACTTTAAAAAGTAGACTACATAATCATCATAAAAAAGAGACAGCTGTGTTTCTTTCAAGTTCCGGGCACAGAGTTAGCACCTGCGCTGTGATCGGTGGAAGCCACCGAGACGCTGCTACATCCCAGCTCACTGCTCCTCACTCTCCCTGCGGGAGACTGGGTGCCGTATCTTCTATCCGGTGTGAGTTGGTGGGAGAAATCCGGTCAGAAGGAGAAAGAAATTGTAGTGAAATGTGCACCCATTCCTTTTCCTCCTCTAATCATCAGGAGAGTGCCACCCAGACCTTCAGGGTTAGCTCATGTCTGGTTTGGACAGGACCAAGTCCGCGAACAATAACCAAAACAAAACAACAGCAACGGAAAACAAAGCTGGAAAGGCGTGCCCAGTGTTAGTTGAAAAGTGTGAGCTTAGGGAAACGAGGAGGAAACAGTTCCCTTCATTTTCTTCTCAACAGAAAGGGAGGAACAAGGCAGGGGGAAATAAAGATGAGTAAGTATAGTCATCGTTTCCTTAGGATAATGGGTGATACGGTGCTGATGCATCTTTTTATTCTATCTAATTGGCTGTTCTTAAAATAGTGTCCAACCCTACCTCCCCATCCCATTCTGTTTATTCATTCACTTCTATTTTCCTGTTAATGTTCCTTTTAGGAAAGGTCAACTCTCCCCTGCTGAATGATCCAGTATCCAGGCTTAGCATATCTTGGTGTTGTACGCTCATTAAATTTCTGGTATTTTCTCGCAGGAAGTGGGGAAATGCTGTTTACCTCATTTTTGCAATCAGAACCTGTCTCCTGTGAGAGCCGAGGACGCTTCTCTTTGATAACGAGTCTCCAGTCTTACTCAGCCATTAGCAATTGCATTAACTGTCCATCTGGGTGGATGTGCACAACCCTGGGTGACATTGTGAGATGCTTCTGGAAGCACTTCTCACCTTACCTCAGAGCAGTGGTTCTCAGATGTCTGCTGTATTATAACCACCTGGAAGGCTGGTTAAACCACAGCTTTCTGGGGGCTGCACTCGGAGAAGGCAGTTCAGTGTGAGATGCAGCCTGGGAATTTGCATATCCGACAAGTTCCCAGGTGCTGTTGCTGAGGCTGCTGGTCGCGCGAACACATTTCTAGAGGCTCTGGGATTTTTCGCTGCAGCAGGTATATAAACAAACACCCTACGTAAAATTGAGAAGTGGTGCAATGAGATATTGAATTTAATGTTTGTTAAATATCACAGGGCGCAGGGTATTATGAGGTGTTTGGGAACTATTTCAGGGAAGTACATACAATTTCTGCTACCTAGGTTCTTAGTATTAACTGTAATGCAGTGTTTGGGTTTTCCAAGTAATTGGAAAAATTCCATAGGGAATATTATTTAACAAAATTCTTCCCCCTGTGGTTTAAAATAGTAATTTTTAAGCCCATGGCCTGAGTTTGGTCTAGGTCAGCAAACTCATTAGTCAACAGAGCCAAATATCAACAGCACAACGATGGAAATTTCTTTTGAGAGCCGAAAACCGACTTCTGCGCATGGGCCACAAAGTTTCAATCGCACTGTACATGTGCTCCCGCACGTGGTACTGTATTATGTGGAAGAGCCACACTTTAGGGACCGAAGAGCTGCATGTAGCTCACGAGCTGCAGTTTGCTGACCACTGGTCTAGGGAACCTAATAACTGGGTTATCTCAGCTCTGTCGTTTGGGCAAATTGTTTATCCTGTGATGAACTAATCTTCAGCTGTTGACCTGTCTGCTCTATATATGTTTTCTATTTCTTTACCTCATATTCTTTATTTTCTTCACTCTATTTCTTTGATTTTAATTTGCTAATTTTCTTTGAACTTCACGTGAGATAAAAGCTTAGATTATTGATTATCAGCATTTTGTCTTTTCTAATATATACGTCTATAAATGTTCTTCTAAGCATAGCTTTAGTAGCCTACAATGAGTTTTGATGTGTGTTATTTTTATTATGTCTCAAGTATATTCTATTTCTATAGTGATTTCTTGATTTTTTGAGTTATATAGAAATATACCAGTTAATTTGTAAACACATGGGCGTTATTTAATGTCTTTGAGACTAAGGTTCTTTATCTTTAAAGTATATTTCTGAGAGGAATAAATTAGTTAATCTTACGATAGCTATTACTATTTTTTGTGTGATCCAGGGGTCCCAAGTAGAAAACTTAGAAAGCTTACTCCCTATACAATACTTTTGGGTGAGAAAAAATACCTAATTTCTCTCCACACTATATCTGAAGCACCTTCAGTGTTTGAGATTTACCCTATGGAAAGTTTCTGACCAGTGGATTTAGCTATTCTTTTCCAGGGCTCGCTTTCCTGCTGATGTTATTGTATAGAAAAGGCCATAAAAAGTCCGATTCTAGTTTTTATTTGTTACATTATACCCCAGAATCTAAGATTATACATGTTTACTTTTGAAAAATTTAGATGCATTTAAATTCTATGTGCATATTTAATATAGTATTAACAAAACATTGAGCCATTAATGTATCTTAACATTTGTTAGTGTCTTGTAATTGAGGGACTATAAATACAGTTTTGTTGTGGTTGCTTTTAACCTACCAAATTGATTTTATGACTCACAAGTGGATCATATTCCATAGCTTTGGAAAATGCTGACTTACATGTATCATAGCTATTTCCTAGGTCTGGCAGGTGCTATGTAGGGTTCTGTGAGCCAGGAAGGGGGACAAATGGTTATTAGGAATGTATTTAACTAGAGCCACAATGTTTGAAATGGCTCGTCTTTGGCCTCTTTGCATTCCTTCTGGTAAATCTCTCTGACCACCTGCTTCTGTTCTATGCCTCCTGCTACAATAAGATCCCCAATATGGATAACATTCGGTAATTATAGTTTTAATTCAAAGGTTTTGGGCACACTTTCATGGGTGAGTAATTCAAGTGGTTCTGGGTAATTTCAAACACTTTTCTTCAGGACTGTCTCATGTACGGTCTTCCCAAAGCCAGAGGAGATTCAGTAAAACCTCGGTATAATGGACTAATTAGGGCGAGGTGTATCCATTAAGGGCAAAGGTCCATTATATAATAAAATAGGTTTTCCGAATGGGTATGTTAAAAAAAATTGTTAACCTGTTTTTACTTATGTAGACACATTTGTATGATTAAAATTAAGTATGTATGAAAAGTTTAGTTTCACGGAAAAGTTTCCGGTATGTATTACCGTAATTTTAAATTTATACTGAAGAGGTCTAGTAAGTGCGTGCATTCACCAGTCACTGAGAGTAAATGAATGCACATGGTTGGGGCGTGGCTTTACGCTGGCGGGACTATCAGTCCGCAGGTGTTGTAACTGCTGCAGAAAATCATGCCACACCACGGGATAACAAGCAATTACTGCTTTCAATGAGGTGTGATCACATGCTAATCATTTGCAGACCATTGTTTATTCATAGTGACTCCTGGATTTAAATATGTAGACTATAGTGTAGACATGTGATATTTATGTTGATGAAATTACCACAATGTTTTTTTCCAACATATGGCCTATTTGCTAAAATTTGTTAAAAATAACAGCGAATTAATAACAAAAAATAATCTGTTAATTTAAATATTAGACAATCTTGGTTAATTTTCACTTTTGACATACAGACTGGAAATTTTGTCCATTAAATCTGAAGTCCATGAAATCAAGGTCTGCAAAATGGAGGGTTTGCTGTATTACACATAGTCCAATGCAGGAACCAGTCCCAAAGCAAGGACTTTGTCTGGTTGGTGTAATGCACTCAAACATTTTGGGAGAGAGGTTTGGTATAATAATCTGTTTCCCAAGTTTTTTTTTTTTTTTTAATTAAGTTTTCCCAAAATGTTTGATTACTATTTGAAAAATAATTACCTAGCAGATTCTTAAGTGCAGCCAGAGTTGAGAGCCATTGAGAAATTTCATTTTCCTCTCTTCTCCCCAGAAATGATTATTCCCCTACATGACCATGCTAAGAGACGTTGCTTTTTATTTTAATGTGAAAAGGTGACGTGAGTGGAGCCATTTAAAAGTAGTGCTAAGGCAGCCATTTCAGAGCAACACCTGGCACGTGGTAGTGAGAGGACTGTGCCCTCTCATTAGTCCGAGGCTTGAACCTGTCCAAACACTGTAGCCGCTCTCCACAGGCACACATTTAGTTTGGGTCAGGTGTGAGACATGTATGTTATATTTATACCTGAGGTACAGTGATAGGCTGTCTAGTGATTCCCACCCAAGCCCAGGTCCTAATTCCGGGAACCTGTGGATGTCAATTTAAGAGGCAATGGAGACCTCAAGATATGATTAATTTAAGAACCTTAAGATGGGGAAATTATCCTGGATTTTCTCGGTAGGCCTCAAATGAATCAGAATTAATCTTTGTAAAGAGGAGGCAGAGAGAGATTTGACTTAAAAAAAAAAAAAGAGGGCAAAGTGACAATGGAAGCTAGAGGCTACAGTGCTGGCCTCAGAGAGGAGGAAAGGCGCCAAGGCCAGAGCATGCTGGCAGGTAAGGCAGAGGTTTCTCCTCTGTAGCCTCCAGCGGGAGTGTGGCCTGCTGACAACTCCATTTCAGCCCAGTGAAACCAACTTCACAGTTCTGATCTCCAGAACTGGAAGACAATACGTGTGTTGCTTTCAGCCACCAAGTGTGTGGTAATTATTACAGCAACCCCAGGAAACAAACACAGAAAGACAGCAGAGTTATTGCTGGCTGTGCTGCTGCTGTTGGGATGGCTTCCAGGAATATCCCGCTGGCCACTGTGTCGGTCCACCCAGCAGAGTGGAGACATGAAAGGACAAAACCAGAGTTTTGTCAAGATCTGAATGTGTCACATAGTCAGTCTGGCAACAGAAGCATGGATGTCGTGTAGCAAGGTTTGAAGTGTAGAGAACCAGAAGTTCATCTGGGAAAACTATTTATTTTCCACACTTGTAAGATTATTGTCATTGATTTCTAGTCAGTATGGAAATTCTCTCCTATCAGCGATATTCAGTGACAAATGCACCATATGCATTCTTTTCTCTTTTAATGCTATATGTGCAAAATAGAATTTATCAGAATTTCCATGTAAGACCCAAACCTGTTGCTTACTACAAGCAGTGTGTGTGTGTGTGTGTGTGTGTCAAGTCAATTTTTAAAAATGTTTCCTCATAGAATGGATTGTTTCAGCATTTCCGATGCATCTTGTCCTGCTAAAATCCTGTGTTTCCAGATGAAATGGCACACAATGTAATAGAACAGCCAGAAGAAGGAGGAGTTCAAATGGCTGAACTTATAACATTCACCAGTAAATCAATGTATGCAGTATAAAGGTTGTTATAAGAGCAAGTATGATGAGTAATTGTGTAGCTTAATACACTCCAGCAGCACTTTGAAGAAAGTATTTTAATTGCTCTTGAGGCTTGGCAAACCATGGCCTGGGGACCCAATCCAGCTAGCTAGCTGCCTTATTTGTAAATAAGATTTACTGGAATGCAGTCATGCCCACTTATTTATATATTGTCCATAGCTGTTTTAGTCCTATAAAAGCAGAATTCTATGGTTGAGGCACACGGTAAGGTTCCCAATACCAAAAATATTTATTATCTGATTCTTTACCAAAGAATTTGCCAGCTTCTACTCTTGTGCATGCCTCAATTTCAGATGAATTATGTTGTATAAGTTATATGATATATTGCATGTTAATTATATATTATGCAAGCTATTGAATACTCACTACACAAAAATATAGATATGAAAGAAGTATCCCTAGGAAGCCAAAAATAAGATTGAAAGAAAGAAGGCTAGCAGAAGCTTCAACATAGCAAAAACTCTCTTATTCTTCACAATATAAACAGCTCTAATGCTAAAAATCATGAAGATATGGGAAATATTCAAATAACCAAGAATTATAGTTAATAAAACTGAAGACAGAAGACAGAAAAATGTTTGTGAGGGCCAGGACTTCTCCGGCAGGAAGTGAAAAAGCAGAAAGAAGATGAAAATGACAGAAAAGGAAAACTCAATTTGTACAGTCATCAGAAGGGCACACAGGTCAGCAATGGCTGTCTGATGACTAGGCCACTGATTTAGATAAATGCCATCTTTTGTTATCACTTGTGACTTGAGCAATAGTTCACTTAATATTTAGTGACATTTTCAGAATCATGATCTCATAGTATTTACAGAGAAGCAAACAGAGCATATAATGGAAAAAAGAGATTTTTCTTAATTATATATTTTGAAACACACAAACACATACACAACACACACACACACACACACACACACACACACACACACTTTGTTATATGACAAGGCAACCAAAAAGTATTCAGCTGACATTGTAGGGATAAAAAAATTCTAGAAGTGTGTTAGGCAGTTAATTATTAAATTTTTTTTTCCATTTTGTAACATTTCTGATCTTGATCACCTTTTAAAAGTTTATAAGTTGTAATTTATTTTTTCATTTTAAATAAATGTATTTTTTTATCTAATAACTATATATCTGTTGCTAATAGTATATAGCAGCGGTCAGCAAACTGTGGCTCGCGAACCACATGTGGCTCTTTGGCCCCTTGTGTGTGGATCTTCCACAAAATACCACGGTCTGGGTGAGTCTATTTTGAAGAAGTGGCTTTAGAAGAAGTTTAAATTTAAAAAATTTGGCTCTCAAAAGAAATTTCAATTGTCATACTGTTGATATTTGGCTCTGTTGACTAATGAGTTTGCCTACCATTGGTATATAGTATTCTGTATCAAATAATGTCGGAGACCAAATATTGTTCTCACTAGGTGGATGTAATTGTTCTCACTTCAAAGGATGTAAATGGAAGGCCAGAGGGCTGGCCAACCTTAATTGCTCTGAAAGGTCAGAGCTGATTACTCGTTGTTTACTCGAAACTGTCTGTATCATGTTAATTTCTGTTAGTTCCTGCCTAGAGGCTAGGAGTGTGTCCCAAAGCCTTAATAAAAGGGAGAAGAAGGCCAGAGCAAGATGGTAGTCCTTCCCACTAGAGGAAGGCTCCCGCCTGGCCCCCCAATATCGCCAAATTAATATTTTCTAGTCTCTTATTTCGTTTGCTTGCGGCCTCCTTCAGAACCCGAACCCTGACCCGGGAACCCTGAACCACGCGGGACGTGGAAAGAGGTTCCCACAAAATAATCTATATATAATTTATAGCAATTTTATATTTTTATAAGAACATAATTTATTTTATAATTTTGTTCATTTTATATTTATATTTTATATTAGTAAAGACTAAATCTGTGGTTTCCTTTGTATTTTGTGGGTAGAAAATTCTTAGTCACTGACCATTTTACATACCTACTAATTAAATGAGGTAAAATTTGAGGAAATAAAATAAAATTTTAAAAATCCTTGAGCAACATCTAGCTTATAATTCACTGAAGTAAACAGAAATTGCTCATACAGTTTCCAAAGCCTTGATAAATGTCATCAACATGATTTAAATGTGAGATCAGCTAATGTAAGTAGCAATTAGAATTAGATTTAACTTGTTCATTTGGAGTTACGATGAAAAGCTCTTATGGGGACTCTTTTATTGCACACATAAAGAAAGATGAGGAAAAGAAAGGAATTGCATTTTCCTGTGTTTTTCCTGAGGTGCATTGTTTGTAAGATCCTCAGGGAGCAAGAGAATAGATGAGTAATGTGAAAGGAAACTAGACAGAGGATTTAATTATTTTAAAATTGCCCCGTTTTATTCTTCAATCAGAAATAACTACAGGAGCCTTTATTAAAAAAAAAAAAAAGATTACTTTTCCTAGAGAAAATGGCAACAAATATAGCAAATAACTGTAGTAAATAACTTTTTAATCTCATTTAAAGGTCTTTATTGTGAAGAGTCCGGTTATGTTTTGATTCCCATCTAGCCTCTGATTTGCTGGTTTGTTCCCTAAAGAACAGTAACATGGTGACTTTGGTGGGACTGTATTTCTAGGCAAATTTTATGGGTGTGGGGGCCATCACACTTCAGTATTTACTTCCAGGTGCGAAATTTGCTTAGAGCTCACTCACACCTACCTTTGCCTTCTATCATTGATAGAAGAACAGGAAATCTCAGAGCAGAATCTCACTCCCACAGACATGAGTGACACGAGATCCTCAGAGTCCATCTCTTTTCAGCACCCTCCTTTTACAGATTAGAAGAGAGGCCCAGGGAGGTGAAAGCTTCTTCCAAAGCTCTGGCTTCTGTTTGCAGAGGTGAAACTAGAAGGATACCCCCTGGCGTTTCCCATCACACTTGCCTGCTTATTATCACTTATGAGCTGTTCTTTAACATTGATTTAGAATCCTGGCACTTTAAATCACACCCACAAAGCATGCCCTTCAGGCAGTCTGATGAAACAGCCTATTATAAAACATCTGAGAAAAATCATCCACTATCCTCTCAGAGGTTTCTCAAAACAACATTTATTGAAAGCAAATAAAATGAAACAGCAAGAAAATAGCCAGATCAACTTTTTTAAGTAAAGATTTTGTGATTTACTGGGTTTAATTCTTGGTTTTATTGTAACCTCACTTTGATACATATCATGAACTATAGTGGCAGAACTGAAGCCACTTTTAAAAGACAAATTTCAAAACAGCTGTAATAAGATACTAGAGGTCTGGTGCACAAATTCATGCATGGGTGGGGTTCAGCTGGCTTGATCAGGATGTGGGGGTGGGTGGGGGGCTATCAGGAGCAGGGCTGGCTGGGTAGAGGGGCTGTGGGCGGTTGGCCAGTGACTCCACTCCATAGTGGAACCCTCGGTCAAGGGGGCAATTTGCATATTTGACTTTTATTATCTATAATAATAAAAGTGTAATATGCTAATTAGACTAGACAGCAAAATGACCTTCTGGATGTCCTTCCAGACTATCGTCTGAACGAAGCTGGGGCTGTGAGGGCTAAGGCAGTGACCAAGGCAAGCCGCTGTGGCTATGAGGGCAGAGCCCCTTGCACAAATTTTGTGCATCGGGCCTCTAGGATGATTCACATACGTTTAAATTTATCTCTTGAAAGTGTATAGTTCACTGTTTTTGTTATATTCACAGAGCTGTGAAAATATCACCACAATCTAATTTTAGAACATTTTCATCAACCCCAAAAGAAATCCCGTTTCTACTAGCAGTCATTCTCTATTCCTGCCCATGACCCTCCCTCCAGCCCTCAGCAACCGCTAATGATCTTTGTGTCTGTATATATTTATCTGTTCTAGACATTTCATACAAATGGAATCATACCATATGTGGCCTTTTATGACTGGCTCTGGTTTCTTTCACTTAGTAAGACACTTTCAAGGTTCATCTATGTTATAGCAGATATAAATACGTCATTCCCTTTTATGACTATATATTCCATTGTGTATATATATATATATATATATATATATATGAATAACATTTTATTTACCCACTTAACCAGTTGATGAGATTTGGGTGATTTCCACTATTTGGCTATTAAGAATAATGCTGCTATGAACATTCATGGACAGGTTTTTGTGTGGCATATGTTTTCATTTCTCTTGGGTATATACCTAAAAGTGGAATTGCTGGATCGTAAAGAAACTGTATGTTTACCATTTTGAGGAGCCGACTGCCATACTGTTTTCCAAAGTGATTGCACTATGTCCACATCCTTATCTAATCATCCACCAACCATGTCTTGGCTTTTATCAATAATGCTGCAATGAACATAAGGGTATATATAACTTTACAAATAGCTGTTTTCGTATTTTTTTTAGTACATATCCAGAAGAAGGACTGCTGGATCATCTGATAGTTTTATTTTTAATCTTTCGAGAAATCTCCATAGTTTTCCATTAACATTTACTATTGGTACCTACAGGGAATCCCCTGCATTCCAACACAGTCCTCCTTGCCTCCATTGGGAAGCAGCACTCTGACTTCCCCTTGGTTACCAGAATCAATCACTCCAGACAATAGAGTCACTCTTTTTTCTGCCTGTTGGTTCAGTGGCATAAGAAGTGCAAAAGGACCAGGTGGCACTCTCATCCTACAATTCAATGGAATAATTTTTAAAAATCCTCGCCCAAGGATATGTTTTTATTGACATTTTTCAAGGGAGAGGCAAGAAGGGAGGGAGAGAGAGAGAAATTGGTTACCTCCTATACTCGCCTGCAACATAGGCATGTGCTATGACTGGGAATTGAACCTGCAACCTTTTGATGCACGGTGACGATCCAACCAACTGAGCCACCAGGCCAGGACTCAGTGGAACCATTCTTATGTCCCTTGGTGGAAGCATTGCCTCTTGATAACCTAGACCAGTGGTTGGCAAACTGCAGCTCACAAGTCACATGTGGCTCACAAGCTGCGGTTTGCCACTCTGTTGACTAAAGAGTTTGCTGACCACTGACCTAGACTCTTGATTCCAATAAGGCTGTTCCTTGTGATTAAGCACCTATCTCAGTGGTCGGCAAACTCAGTCAACAGAGCGGCAAACTGTGTGTGGCTCACGAGCCACATGTGGCTCACAGCCTCAGTTTACTGACCACTGACCTAGACCTCTAAACCAGGAGAGGTCAAAGTTGCTGGGAAGGGAAGCAAAAATTCTGCAAATGGATTATTATTTATACAGGGCATGGCAGAGTAGGTTTACAATTGTTCATATGGAAAAAAATTCAATAATTATAAATAATAATATAAGAATAAATTGCATTTCATGTACTCACCCTGTATAGTGAGAAGAACCATTTTTAAAAAAATATACTTTATTGTTTTTTTTTTTTTTTACAGAGAGGAAGGGAGAGGGATAGAGAGTTAGAAACATTGATTCAGCTGTCTCCTGCACACTCCCTACTGGGGATGTGCCTGCAACCAAGGTACATGCCCTTGACCAGTCTATCCACTGAGCCAAACCGGGTAGGGAAGAAGAACCGCTTTTATTTCCATCCTTTGATTCCCAGCTCCATGTTCTCTAGCTACGGTGAAGATAGCACCACATAAAATCTCTGATTCAAGGCATATACGTCATCCTGTAAAACAGAACCCCATCCTTTCCGAGTATTGTCTC
>PVJN01024574.1:0-31103 GCA_004026805.1 Lasiurus borealis | reverse complement strand
CAGTATCTCTCAAATCTATAGGCAAGACAGGTACCATGAGGATAAAAGATTTTGCTCCAGCATCTTTTAATTTTATGTACTTTCTCTTAAATCTTGTTTTTTACTTCTTCTGAACAATGAATAAGTAGACCTGGGCTGCCCTGAAGAACCTCATCACTTTAAATCACTGAAATAGAAAATAATAGTTGCTTTATGATTAGGCTGAGATGTGAATGGGGGTGCAAACAAATGGTGCCAAGAATCCCTCCAAGGTGGGTGACACAGAAGAGTCACTTTAAAGAGTGTTCTAAGAGACCAGTCTCACTGGGGACCCCTTTTGTACTTAAAATCACTTTAATTTATCATCACATTTCAGGAAATTAAAAAAATGGAATAGCAGTTATTTCCTGCCTTTCTCTTTTGCTTTGAAAAGCATGAGGTGTCCTGGTGAGCTCAACATACTCCAAGGATGATGACAAAACTTCTTTCTAACAGCTAATAATTTAATAAAATGACTGTGTAAAAGGCTGCAGTTGTTACAAATGGGTTGGAAGGCACATGTTTCAAAAATGTTTTTCTCACTCTCCCCCCACCCTTCTTTCTTCCTTTCTGTTTTCAAAGTCCAGGTTTTTGGACATCCTGAGCTCTTTGCATGTAAATCTGCGTGGGTGGATGTGATGAGAAGCAGTTGAATAAACTTCCCCTGGAGCCGCTCAAGTTCTTGTAGAGGCTAACAGAGGGCAGGCGCTGATCAAATGGCCCAGACTTAACAAGAGATTCCCGAGTGCTGATTTTAATTCATCAGGTTCCTTTCTCCCCAAATGCTAACGGAAATATTTTCTTTGAAATAGAAAAATAGAAAGCCTGATTAAGGTTTATTGGAGAATTATAACCCTCTGCAGGTCATAACCTATGGGTGTAATCACTAAACTGTAGGTTCACCCTTTTGCTTTTTTGTAGTAAATACAATCAGAAGCACTTAAGACACCTTGTGGCATCTGAATTTTTTATATTTAGAATCTCATTGTATAGCTATATAGCTTTGTATCTGTTTTTGAATCCATATATATTTGTGTGTGTTGGGAATATATTTCACATCCTAGGAAATGGTATGCTCAATTTCTGGTTTCAGACATTCAAAATGTAATAGGAATGGATATACAAAACTATAGACTCAAGCGCAACTCAGCTAATTGGTTTTATCTCATAAACTCAATGTTTGAAAGAAATTAAACCTGAACTAAAAGAAATGGTAGAAGTTGCTAACAATTCTATGAAGACTAAAAAAGAATATTTATTTGGTGTATTTCTTTTCTTTGTGAAAATTTATTTCTGTAGTTTTTGAACATAGTAGGCATTCAAAATACCTTAATTATTCCTTGTTTACTATTTTCTCTCCATTCACTATATCTTATGCTGGAACATATTTTTCTAATAGTTTTTTTTGTAACTACCATAAAAAATAATTTTCTGTAGCCTAATATATGGTAGTAGCCATCTATTTGAAATGGAATGAAGTGGATTATATATAATTCTTGTTATACATGATGTTTGTTTACTTATTGCTCTTATTAACCATGTGTACTTAAATCTCTCTGAAATGAATGCTTAGACTTTGAAAACCATGCTAAAAATAATACACACCACACTAGTTTTATTGTATAGAATAAAGGAAGCAAGGATTTGAGAAGATAAATATCTTAAATCATGAAATAGAAGTGCAAAAATATATTTATTTGTGTGTGTTTTTGCTGGTGCATGAAATAATTCATATAACTATTTATTTTTGAAATTCAGGAATTTGTTTTTTTTTCTTCTTTTTCCTTTTTATTATTTTGTTAGGGTGACACTGGTTAAGAAAATTATACAGGTTTCAGGTGCACAATTCCATAGTATATCATCTGTACACTGTACTGTGTGTTCTCCACCTAAAATTCAGGAATTCTTAAAAGGGAAAGTGAATCAGAAAATTGAGCTCAGTAGAAGTAATGGAGTTAAATGGGGAGGAAGCTTATATGAGGCTACATTCCATGGGAATCGGTGTTATTTTCTGAGGACACTAAATTTAGACTTTTTCTTTTTTCTACTTATTATCTATTTGGGTTATCACCTAAGCATTATGATGTTTCTTCGATAAAAGAAAGGAAAAAATAGTAAATGTTTCTATAGGGAAAATTGAAAGTGAATTTTTTTCTTTCTAGTGAGAGAGCATAATTTACTAACTTATATAAAGTTGGCCCTATGCCTTTTTAAAACTTTATTATATACTAGAGGCCCAGTGCATGAAATTCGTGCACTAGGGAGGAGGGTCCCTCAGCCCAGCCTGCACCCTCTCACCATTCAGGAGCCCTTGGGAGATGTCTAACTGACAGGGAGCAGGGAGGCCTAAGCCAGAAGTCAGACATCCTTTGCACTGCTGTGGAGGCAGGAGAGGCTGCTGTGCTCTCCAGCTGTGAGCCCAGCTCAGGGCTTCTGGCTGAGCAGATCCCCCCTGTGGGAGCACACTGATCACCAGGGGGCAGCTTCTGCATCGAGCATCTGCCCCCTGGTGGTCATTGTGTGTCATAGTGACCAGTCATTCACCATTTGATCGATTTGCATATTAGCCTTTTATTATATAGGATTAAATTTTAAAATATCAATTCTCAATATTTAAGCTGCCATCAGTAGAAAAACCTAAAGAGATTTGGGTGGCTCAAATAACATTTTGAACCCCAGATGGAATGGCTTCATGGATTAAAACAACTGCTTCATATTGTGAAAGTATTTGATTCAGATTTCTGATGTTATTAGAATCAGAGTGTTGATATATATTTTAAATTCCCATTACAGATTAATTTTTACTAATTTTAAGATAAAGATATGTAAAAAATCATATTTTAACTATAAAATTATGGAAATTATTGAGGGAACCATTTATTATTTATATGTAGGGTTAGATTCTCTCTCTCTCCTCCCTCCCCCCCCCCCCAGTATGATCCCTTGCAGGTAAGTGTGTGTGTGTGTGTGTGTGTCTGTGTGTATATATATATATCTGTAAAATATATGACATATACAATTATATGGATATTTTCATTTATAATTTCTGTTTTTAGGTTATTTAATGACATATATATATATATATATATATATATATATATATATATATATATAACCAGTAGCTATACAACCAGTAGCTATGATACGTACTAACCAGGGGACAGATGTTCAATGCAAGAGCTGTCAAGAAACAGCAACTTTGCAGAGTGTCCTCTCATACTCTGGGACCCTTGACGGATGTTGGACTGATAGTTTCGGCCTGATCTCCACAGGACAGACTGAATGACCCCACCTCCTGGAGGGACTCTGCTCACTCCGCAGATGCCCTTTGAGCTCTGGCACCACCCCAGGTGCAGCTGGTCCAGGGAGGAACACACAGAAGGTTGACTCCAGGGCGTGTCCAGCCCATCTCTCCCAGTCCTGCCCCACCAGCTACCTTCTAACAAATTCCTTTCAATAATCACAAATCCATGCACCAGTTCTCTAGTCATCCTATATAATAAAAGGCTAATATGCAAATTGTCCCCTCAACCAGGATTTCGACCAGGGGGCCAGGCGAGCCCTCCAAACACCCACTGCCCCTACCCCAGTTTGGCCCCCCAACCCAATTGGGGCAGGTTCAGCCAGCCAACCTCCCACATCCACTATCCCCTGGTAGTCTGGCCCGATCAGCCCCCATTGGGGTGGGCCAACTGGACCCCACCTGTGCACAAATTTGTACATCAGGCCTCTCATGTAAAAAATTATGGATGATAAAATTGGCCTCTTTGCCATAATATCTTAAACTAGATGTTGCAGCACTAGCATATTATCTTAAGTAAAAATTAGATAATTTATCATTAAACTGAATGCTTTAGTATCTAGGCTGAGCCAAAAGAATGCTTATGAAAAGACCACATTCAAGTATACACAGAAGAATTATCATGCTTGCCATAATTGGTTTTTATGAATAATATGTCTTGTTTTGATATGTCCAGCATTCCTCTTCCTTATATCTGGTAAAAGCAACCCTTACCTCCATATAAACAGGTAGAGCTCCCTATCATGTTTCCTTCCCTATAAATCTACTTTTTTACCAGTCTGTGTACTAATTGAAAGCTTCGTAAAGGGGGAGTAATTATTACCATTGTCAAGCAAGAGATGCTAGGCAGAAGTTTATGGGAGGAGATTGGGGGTTGTACTCTTTCTCTTCTCCAACTCCTACTGAATTTATTTATATATTGCTCTAGATCCTGACTCCCTGTCCTTTTCAACACTAAATTTAACTTGGGACTAATAATCTAACTTTTGGACAAGTCTCCTTGGTTCTGCAAAAAAGGGACCATCGGTGGTCCAAGTTGCCCTGTCTGAAATCAATAGAAAGCATCAAGAGTAGTCTAGAAGAAGTAGAGGACTGCATCAGTGAGCTAGAAGACAAGGTAGGAAAAAATAGCTAAGTAGAGCAGCTTCTAGAAAAAAATTAAAAAGCAGAAGGAGACAACACAAAACAAAACAACATCTGCATAATAGGGGTGCCAGAAGGAGAAGGAAACCTATTTGAAGAAATAATGACAGAAGACTTCCTTGATATAGGGAAGAAAACACCCACACAAATCCAAGAAGCTTACAGAGTCCAAAGTAAAATGAACCCCAAAAGACTGATGCCAAGGCACATCAGAATTAAATGGCAAACACCAACACCAGAGAGAGACAGAAAATTGCCTACAAAGGATTCCCCCATCAGACTAGTGACTGATTTCTCAACAGAAACACATCAGGCCAGAAGGGAATGGAATGAAATATATTAAGTCATACAAAGAAAAGGTCTGAATCCAAGAATACTGTACCCCGTAAGGCTATCAATCAAAACTGAAGGTGAAATCAAGAACTTCACAGACAAAAAAGGACTAAGGGAGTTTATTACTACCAAACCAGCAATGCAAGAAATGCTAAAGGGTCTGCTGTAAAACAAAGAAATAGGAAGCAAAGAAGGAACACAAGGGTAAAGAATAAAAATGGTGACAAACAAATACCCATCAATAATAATTTTAAATGTAAATGGATTAAATGCCCCAATCAAAAGAACTAAGGTAATGAATTAGATAATAAAACATGACCCATGTATCTGCTGTCTATAAGAAATCCACCTCTGAAAAAAAGACGCACACAGACTGAGGGTAAAAGGATGGAAAAAGGTTTTTCAGGAAAATGGAAATGATAAAAAAAAAAAAAGGCTGGGGTCACAATACTTACATCTGACAAATTGGATCTCAAAGTGAAGGACCTAACAAGAGATAAGGAAGGTCACTTCATAATACTAAAGGGAGCAATCAATAAGAAGAAATAACTCTGGTAAACATATAGACAACCAATACAGGAGAACCTAAATACATTAAAAAACTCCTGGAGGATATCAAATGAGAGATTGGCAGCAATACAATCATATTAGGAGACTTTAATACCCTACTATTACCATTGGACAAATCCTCTAAACAAAAAATCAGCAAAGAAATATCAATCCTAAATGACACACTAGACCAAATGGAATTAATTGACATCTTCAGAACATTTCACCCCAAGCCACAGGATATACATTCTTCTCAAGTACACATGGATCATTTTTAAAGATAGACCATATGTTGGGTCACAGAAAAAAGTCTCTTCAAATTCAAAAAGATAGAAATCATATCAAGCTTCTTCTCAGATCACAGTGGCAGAAAACTGGAAATCAACTACAATAAAAACAATCTAAAAAAATCAAACACATGGAGACTGAATAGCATGCTATTGACAATGACTGGGTGACCAGAGAGATCAAAGAAGATATAAAAAACATCTAGCAACAAAGGAAAATGAAAACACAACAATCCAAAAATCTAAGGGACGCAGTGAAAGCAGTCTTGAGAAAGAAGTTCATAGCTCTACAAGCCCAATGAAAAAAGAAACAAGAAACAATGATAATAAGTTACCCAACCTTACAACTCAAAAAGTTAGAAAGAGAGCAACAAGCAAAGCCCAGTGTAAGCAGAAGGAAGGAAATAATAAAGATCAGAGCAAGATAAACAACATAGAGACCAAAAGATCAACAAACCAAGAGCTGGTTCTTTGAAAGGATAAACAAGATTGATGAGCCTCTAGCCAGGCTCACCAAGAAGCAATGAAAGAAGACCCAAATAAACAAAATCATAAATGAAAGAGGAGAAATAACAACAGACCCCACAGAAATACAAAGGATTCTTTAAAAAAATACTATGAACAACTCTATTTCAACAAACTGGACAACCTGGAGGAAATGGACATATTCCTAGAAAAATACAATCTTCCAAACCTCAATCAGGAAGAATTTAAACATCTCAATAGGCCAATAGCTATGGGAGAAATTGAAGCAGTCATCAAAAAGCTTCCAGCAAACAAAAGCCTGGGGCCAGGCAGCTTCACAGGGGAGTTTTACCAAACATTCAAGGAAGAACTAAAACCTATTCTTCTCAGACTATTCAAAAACATTCAGGAAGAAGAAACACTTCCAAGCTCTTTCTATGAAGCCAGCATCACCCTAATACCAAAACCAGATAAAGCAACACAATGATAGAGAGTTATAGGCCAAAATCACTCATGAACATAGATGCCAAAATCCTCAACAAAATTCTAGTAAATCAGATCCAGCAGTACATCACAAAGTTCATACACCATGACCAAGTAGGATTGCTCCCAGGGATGCAGGGATAGTATAATACCTGCAAATCAATAAACATGATACATCATATAGACAAATTAAGAGATTAAAAAAATACATAATCAGAGCAATTGATGCAGAAAATGCATTTGACAAAATCCAACACCCTTTCTTGATAAAAACTCTCAGAAAGGTGAGAATAGAAGGATCATACCTCGACATAATAAAAGCCATATATGAAAAAGCCACAGCCAACATCATACTCAATGGATGAAAACTAAAACCATTTCCCCTACGAACAGGAACAAGACAGGGATGCCCACTCCCACCACTCCTGTTTGAAATAGAACTGGAAGTATTAGTCATTGCAATTAGACAAGAAGAAGAAATAAAAGGCATCCAAATTGGAAAAGAAGTAAAGATGTTCTTATTTGCCGAAGACATAATATTCTTCTATCAAAAAGAATAAAAAACCCGAAAGACTCTATCAAAAAGCTATTATACTTAAATGAATTTGGCAATGTAGCAGGATACAAAATTAATGCCAAGAAATCTATGGCATTTCTATACACAAATAGTGAACTTACAGAAAAAGAGACTAAAAAACAATCCCATTTACCATCGCACCAAAAAAATTAAGAAACCTAGGAATAAAATTAAGTAAGGAGGTAAAAGACCTATACACAGAAAACTACAGGACATTGAAAAAAAAGAGATAGAGGAAGACATAAACAGATGGAAGAATCGTGGATTGGTAGAATTAACATTATTAAAATGTCCATACTGCCCAAAGCAATCTATAGATTCAATGTATTCCTATTGCTGTGAAAATATAGCTTGAAATGTGTTTCTCTCATTTGTAGCTGAACATTTTGTTTACAACATGTAACAAAAGTCACATCAAATTATGTTCACAGGTTCATATTTGCATGTTGATTTTACTTACTTATTAAGCAGTGATTGACTTATACACTCAGCTTGATGCTTTTAGCTTTGCAGATATCTAAACTTAGCTGACCCAGTTGCTAAGCAAGTCATCCATTATTGACATCAAACCAAAGAGAGTTTTTTAAAAAATGGTCAGCTGTCTTTTTATCATTGTGTCTGGAGTAAAGATGCTATTAATCTCTGTGGTTTACTACTTACGAAAAGATATTGGTCTTTAAAATGCAATCCCAAAATTCTTCGGTCAATGACACAGCAGATAGCACCCAGATCAGCATATTATGATGTTAATTTGTAGACAGGCTAATAGGAAAGACTCTTGAAAATGTAAAGATGAATAAGAAGAAAAAAAAAGTATGCAAATTATTTTGAGGAGGTGGATTTAATTGTTCTGCTAATGACATCTGCCATTTTTGTTGTGTTAACTTTCCCATTTCCTTTAGCTTTCATCTTTTTCTTTAAGCAGTGTTAATAACCACTACACACTTTTACAGGAAGTGACTTTGAAGGTTAGCTAGCAGGATTTCAGTTTTTGTTTTAAGTATAACTTTCCCAGGAAAGGAAAAGGCCAAAAAAATTTAACCCAACCAAATATAAACTGGTGTTTCTTTCTTCCCTCTGAGCATTTTCAGAGCCCATTCCATCTCTAAAGCACCATTGGGGCAGAATGTATAATGACTAATGGCCTGGCAGAGACCCAAGTGACATGTGAACAGTATGCCTTGGACACAGCCAGTTAGCCTGGAGCAGACGCCAAGTTTTATTGTCTTTGCAGTTTCCTGGCCTCCACCAGTAAGAAGAGTCATGGCTCTCACCAGACCTTTTAGTTAGACTATTCATGAATTGCATATTTATAGGCATTTCATAGCAAGGGGCCTTATTATATGTAAGTCAATGGCCAGAGAAGACTCACTCATTGTGCAATTAGGAGAGAGTTGCATTATTTTATGGTTAGGTTATGCTATGAAACAGGATGTGTCCCTCTGTTTGTCATTATATTCTTACATATAAACAGGCAAGGGAACAGGGAAAGATATTTATAAACTTTGCTCTATGTCCTCAAGTTACTGGCTTATAAGATGAGAATGCTGTGGTGGCAGAGGCCTGGTGTCTGAAGAACAGTCTCATGTTGAAGCTTGCTTTACTCAAGTCTTGTTTAGTTCACTTAACAAGAAATATTCCTAGATATAGGTGGGAACAATTCTTGCTCTGACCTATTTTTATTTCATTGTCTTTAGCCACTACTGCCATGGAGCCTCTGGTTGTCCAGCTCAGTAATTTTACACCGCTAATTCCCCCAAAGGCCCCAGAATCTACCTTAAGCTCCCTAATTGTCTGACATGAAAACCTGGAAGATATGTCTTTATGATACCTTTGAATTATCTTCTAAAATGATGGCATTACCACAGCAGATCTAAAACCCAAATTCCATCCTCAAAAGCACAGAGATCAACTTTTCTAATGTTTCCCCAATCGCTAAGGGAACTGCTCCATTTATTGCACCAATCATATATTCCTAGGCTTATGTGTGTTGGTTTTTTTTAAACAAGGAGTTGATAGAAGTCTTGTTTGTCTACATACTAATATTCATCTTTGGTCTCCTGTTTTTATTTTGTGTGTGTTTATTAATTTTATAAAAACACTTATATAGATCCCTAAAGAATTTCCTGACCTTTAAACTACCAAAAAGATGAGAGAATTAACCTAGAATTGCAGCCAGTTTGGGTGTAAGGCAGCCATAATCAAGTCACCAAATGGTAACAAAACTCCCCTTTTTCCCCTCAGCCAAGGACAACAATTTCTAGCCTAAGTTCTTTCTACTCATTCCATAGGGACCACTAACTTCTATGAAACTCATCATAGATTAAAATTAAGACTAATATGAAAAGTAAGATTTTTTTTGGTTCCCTGCATGATGAGTTTATTCAGGTCATCTTCCCTTATCCTCAAACTTAATGTAAGTCATAACTCCGATAACTAAGTGTGAGTAATATAATATATAACCCAAGCATAAATATTTCTAACATGCAGGCCTTTAAAATATGCCTAAATAGTATATAAATTTTATATTAAAAATAAGAAATATAATAAATTGAATAAAGTAACTATAAATTTAAAGAATTAAAAATGCACAATAAAAATGAAAGGCATTAATAAATAAAATTTAAAATAGAAATTAATCAAACAATATAAAAAATAAATTCATGAACATAATCATTGTGTTTTTCTCTAATGTTCAGTGAAATAAACCTCTGAGAAAAATAAAAATGCCCACTAATAACATCAAAATCTGACATGACATTGGAGGTCCTCAATGATGCAATAAGTCAGGAAAAATACAAGTTATGTGTTATAAAAATGTATAATGTATGTATACAGTATATCCGTGTATTTTAGATACATCTATATATCTCTCTATACATATAGCTATCTCTGAATGGAACAAACACAAAACTGATAAACCTTTGCAAGTAAATAACTGAATGAACTACTAGAATTTATAATTCAGAAGGGTAATTAAATAAAAGACCAACGTATGAAAATCAGTAATTTTTCTATACATCAATGATATTTAATTAGAAAATTTATGGTAAAAGAATATCCCATTCACAAAATCATAAATATCTAAGGCATAAATAGAATAAGGACCTATAGAACTCTGTGAATAAAATTATAAATTGCTGCTAAAAGATCTTCTCCATAAATACCTAAAGAAATGTGAAATGGCATATCATGGTTTATATGAAAAGATTAAAGTAATAAAGATGCTAATTTTTGAAAAAGTAATAAAATTCATTGTAACGCAATAAAAACCACAACAATATTTTTCATATGCAATGACAAGCTCATTCTTAAATTTATATGGGGAAAAAAGATGCATAAAATAAATTTAAAAATTCTGAAAAGGAATAGTTAGTTACTCCGGATACCAAAGCTATGCTTTGTGTAGTATGATATTTGGGCAGGCAGACACAGATGGAAAAATGGGAAACAATGGACTCCAGAAAAACATTTATTTATATTAGGTAATTCAATTTATGATAAGAAGTTTTTTAAAATCACTAAGGAAAGAATTGATGCTTCACTTAATATCCTAGGGGAAAAAAATCTAGTCCACAGTAGACAGCATACATAAAGATAAACTTGATGAATTATATATAAACTATGACTAACCAAAACTATAATGTTATTAAAGAAAAATCTAATAAATATAAGCCACAAAATCTACCAAAAATATCTTCTTAGATTCACTGATAACCAAGGAAATTCTAACATAATAGATACATGTGTTTTCACTCCTCAGAGCATTGCTGGTAAGATATTTTGAATCTTTCTTATATTCTGCTAGTTGCCTTTTGGAAGGCAATTGATCAGTATTTCTCAAAACTAAGAGTACACATATTCTTACATTCAATAATTCCATTTCTGGGACTATAGCTTAAGGAAGTACTCATCTATGCAAAAGTATAAGGGTACATATAATGGTAAAAAAAAAAAGGAAACGAATTTTCCAACAATAAATAAATAGTTAAGTAGATTATGGTAGTGCCTACCGTGGAATATTAAGTAGAATATTAAGTAGTTTTAAAAAAGAGAGCCTGTAGACCTATAGGCATCGACATGAAAATGTCCCTAAACTTATAATGGAAAAGGAACTTTCTGAAGACTACATTTAGTGTGATGCTATTTATGAAATATAAAACATTTGTTTATTTGAAAATATGTATGTAAATGTATAGAAAGAGGACAAGAAGGGGTTAGGATTATGACCTCTATGGAGGAGAATGGAATTGAGGGTGAGAAAATTGAGACTGTCATTTCCTTCTTGGAATACTTCTTTAAATCACATATAGTGAGCATTATTTATTTTTTTATAGTTTTTAAAATACGGCACATAAATAGAAAATCCAAAGAAAGGATGAGAAAGATACTTCAATCACAAGGAGAAATATATAATAAACTCTATAGTTAGAAAATAAAAATTAAACAAAGAGGGTAACAAAAGGTAAAAGTACAATTTGAAGGTCTATGTGGTTGCTGGGAGATTGATTTTCCATTGATGCCCAATTGCTCCAGCATCATTTATTGGAAAGGCCATATATTTCCTCCATTGAATTGTTTTTTGCTTTTTTTTTTCAAAAATGAGTATGGGTATGTTTTTGTGAATCTATTTCTCTATTTATTTTTTTTAATTTCCAAGTTTGTTTATTAAAATGGACAGAATTTTCCTTCAATACTAAAAAATTTTATTAAGTTGCAAGGATTTTTAAGCTTGAGATTCTGAAAAAAACATTTTAATATATGTTTATTGATTTTAGAGAGAGGAGGGGAGAGGGATAGATAGAAACATTGATAAGAGAGAGATCAATTGGCTGCCTCTTACATGACCCCTACTTGGTGAGGATAGAATTTTAAGTTCTCCATTCAGCCTTGGTTGGTGTGGTAAAGATGGGATTTACCACAGGATTTTTTCTTCTTTACTGTGCTGTTTGGCTATAGTAGAGCAATTATCTAAAAGTCTTCTATTGTGCTAAACTTACTATTTCCTGGTCTTTTTGATAAAGAGAGCAAGCTTTTCTTGTTTGTTCTGTTGCTGTTGTTTGTCTAACTGCATTTGTTTTTCCAGGTTGCCATCTTCTTCAGCTTCCTGTCTGGGATATATGAGGCTTTGGTGTTGTTGTTGTTCTTTGAGTCCTGAAGTCCCTAACTGGCCTGCCTTCTTATCTCTGCCTTTAAGATTATTCTTAGTGTGTTTTATATTGTAATAAGTAGGAGGATTGGGGAAGAAATACAGTTTTCAAAGGAAGCTGGCTTCTATTAATGACATCCTCTTAGAAAAAGGGCCTGTTATGACCTGGTAAACCTCTCCACAAGCTTCTTGCCACAATTGCTCCACCCGTGTCTGACTTGAAACAACCTGCTTAATTCCAAGCATCTTCTAGGAAGACGTTATCCATCATGCCAGACTCCTTGGTGGGTTTGTGCTTTGGCCAAATACACTAAGAACAAATGTCTAGTGTTAGACCACCCAAGATATTTTCACTTCTGTGGTTAACCGTCTTTGAATTCAGGTTTCTTGAGGTGAAAAGGTTATTCACATTCTGAATACATTAATACTTCCAACTTTTTATATTCTTACCACCATAATGGTGTTACAGATATTGAGTTCCTAATATATGAACACTAACAAATTTGTACTTTAACAGTAGCATTTTAACTAGGTAGATCAAAGTCACTTATTTTCATCATGGTTCTTATTATTTCCACTGAACTTTATTTATTGGAGAGTAAATATAAAAATGTGCTTGGGTATTTGATAGCCAGTCAATTGGCTGCCATGCATATCAAAATATAGGAAAGGAATTGCCCAGAACTATGGGTGCACTAAGGTGGAAACATTCTTTTCTCTATAATTTACATTTACTGAGAGAGACTTTATAAAGCGCCATTCCTACTTGGTTCCAGATGGATTGTAGTTCTCTGTGAACCAGAAGACAGACATTGTATAATTTATAGCCCATTTTAGCTTGCTTTGATAAAGAAAATGTTATCTTCCTTCTTAAGAAAATACAGGCTGCATAGCATGATGCAATTGTTTATGGAGGCCATAAACTTCATTTCAGTCCTTACCTTGCAAAATCTGCTTCTCTGTGTGTAGAAACTATGATCTTCTTTTCAAAGTATTCTAAAGAGGACAATAGCAATGCCATTGAAAAACAAAGCATCATGTTTATTTGAAAATAAAACAATGAATTTCTTTTTTGAAATTAAGTTAGATTTATGAGAAAAGAGGGTGGGATACTATCTTCTTTTTGCCTTAACTAGAAAATTTTGGCTGTGATCCAGTTCTTCTTTAAAAATGCATGCTTATTATTTTCTTAAGTAATAAATGACCCTAATTTAAAGAGTCAAATATTATTATAGAGCTTGTAATATAAATCAGAGGCTGCTACTTCCAACACTTTTAATTTGGAATTTTAGAATTAATAGAATGCTGAAACTCTTCTCAAAATAGTTAAACACGGTAGGTAATCAGTGAGTTCTCTCTCCCCCACCTACAATATCCCTGCATTAATCTGAACCATATTTGTCCTGGGATATACCTTCCCATCACCCTGGCAAGACTGCCCTTTCATCCACACATCCACATGCCTTATTCCCTGAATCTTCAGTTCCTCTTTCTTGATTTACAAATTTTATTTTTGTGATCCACATGCTCCAGCAGCTTCTTGAGTAAAAGTTCATAAGAGGTCCAGTTGTTGCTGCTTTTTATATACAGTACTTTAGTCTGTTGAGTAGAATATCTTAGGATGGAAATAATTTTCTGTCAGAATTTCAAGGGTATCTCTCTATTCATCACTTCACATAATGCCTGGTGCACTTAATAAATCATTGTTAAATAGATTATTTTCTAGCTTACAGTATTGCAATTTTTTAAAATTCCAGTAGCATGTATTATTCTCATGACTATTCATCCAGGTTACCCGGTTTTTCTGTTTGGAAACTTTCAGGATCTCCTCTTTATCTACAGAGATATTGTATTTCACAATGATTGATGCATTAGTATAGATAATTAAAAATTTTATTCCACTGTGCACTCAGAGAGACTTTTTATATAGAGATCTAAGGTTTTTAATTATAGGAAGTTTTATATCTTATTATTTTTATTAATTTCTCTTTCTCAATTTATTAGTCATTTTTCTATATTTTTTAGTAATGGAATATTGAATTTATTGAATAGATTGACAGTTTTTTATTATTTTACTCAAAAATTCTTATCACTTTGACTTTTAGTTCTTTTTCATAATATCACTTTATTTTCCAATCCTCTATAACATTTTAAAAATACTTCCATCACTTTTTAAATTACCAAGAACTCTTTCTTGTTTTAGATGTCACTAGGGGTTGATCATAAGAGTCTAAAATTCTGAAGCAATATCTGGGCTGGGGGTATACATTTGGAAGTTATTCACATAGGTAGAGAATAAAGTCATGAGACTTGATGAGCTCACCAAGGAAGTGAATGAAAATAAAGAAGAGAAATTCATGAACAAAGACTAAACCACTCCAACTTTCAGAGGTCAGATTGATGAGGAAGTACTAAGATAGAGAATAGGGCAGTAAAAGAGGGAATGGGAAACACACAAGTGTGTGATGTCCTAGAAATCAAGGTGGGAAGGTGTTTCATGAACAAAGGGTATGATTATCTGTGACAAATGCCTCATAGGTCAAATGATATGAGAACTGACTACTGGATTTAGCAACAAGGAGGTCATTGGGTCATTGGTGTTCTTGAAAATATGCTCTTTAAAAACAGCAAAGAGGGTGGGGTGGGGGGGTAAAGAGTGGAATATGCCATTCACAGAAGTCTCTTATCTACTCCACCTCTCCCTAACCTTCCTGCTGTAATTTGACAGTCTGTTTGATGCTTTACTGCCTCTGTATCTATCTTTTTGTTCATCAGTTTATAATGTTCTTTATTATCCACAAATGAGTGAGATCATGTGGTGTTTCTCCTTCATTTACTGGTTTATTTCACTTAGTATAATGCAGAAGTTTTTATTCCCAGAAAATGGCAATGTCCATCAAAAGCTACGGAGTATGAGGAGTTTTAAGGGGGTAAGATAGAGCACAAGATTTAGCTAATGTGAAATTATAGTAAAAAATAGAATATTTTTTTAAAATAATTGTACATATAAGCAAGCCGGTATGGTTCTGTGGTTGAACCAGGAGGACATTTGAACCAGGAGGTCACATTTTGATTCCCATTCAGGGCACATGCCCAGAATCCAGGCTCAACCCCAAATGGGGAATATGCAGGAGGCAGCCTATCAGTGATTCTCATTGATGTTTCCATCTCTCTCCCTCTCCCTTTCTTTCTGAAATCAATAAAAACATTTTTAAAAATAATAATTATGGATGACTTCCGGCCGATGGCTACGGTTAGAAAAAAAATAATAATTATTATTATTATACCTATATTCATGATGTTTGCTGAACATCAAACAATACAAAATAGAGAGTGAATTTAGATATCTTAACTTGTGATGTGTTGCTCCTTAAAATCAACCACTATTAATCAGTATTTAATTATCCTGACATTTAGCTCAGGATATTTTTTACAAGAATTTGACACAAAGTGCTGTCAGGTGTTAGGAGGGCAATTCCTCAGTTAATGAGTCATTGTCTTGAGTACAGTTCCTATGTGTATGAGCCATTACATCTCTACATGCTTTCTTCAACACCCTTCTGTCTTTGACCTTGACTTTTAAATATCAGCAACAGAAGATGCTCTTTGTCTTCTTAAGGATATGCAGGCCCCTGTTGTGATAATTTATTTTTAATTATTATTTACTCTGCTTTGTATACCATTTTATTTTAACTGAGAGAAACTGTTTATTCAAAGAGCTAATTTTTCTTTTACAGAGAAAAAAGCATAGAGCTAACATAGCAGAAGCATTTATAAACAGAGCCCTCCTCTAATAGAAGAGACCCCAGAAAGATGTGTTACGAGAGTGTAATATTGGGCAAGTTACTGAAAGTCTCTCTCTCTCTTTTTAAATTCTGATATTTTTGTTTTACTTTTTTCTTTTAAACATTTTATTTGTACATTCAACATTATTTTGTATTAATTTCAGATGTACAGCATAGTGGTTAGACAAATACATACTTTATAAAGTGGTTTCCTGATATTTCCAGTTCCCACCCGCTACTCTGCATAGTTATTACAATTTTATTGACTATATTTCCTATAATGTACTTTTATTAATTTAAAATTTTTGTTGTTTGAAGTATTACATAAATCTCTTTTTTCCCCCATTGACCTCTCCCTGGCTGTTCCCACCCCCCAGCACATGCCCTCATTCCCCTACTGTCTATGTCCATTAGTTATGCTCATATGCATGCATCCATGTCCTTTGGTTGATCTCTTATTCCTCCCTCCTTTGCCTTTCCTCTTAGGTTATATGATATGTTCCATGCTTCTATGACTCTGGCTCTATTTTGGTTCATCCGTTTATGCTGGCCTGATCATCCCCAACTTCCCTCCCCTCTTGGCCTCTAACCACCTTTACCTCGAAGGACATTGGGAAGGTCTCCCCATCTAATTAACATATTACTCTTTTATTAGTATAGATGTTTCCATAGCCCAGATCCTATTTAAAATAATCCATTGATAGTGGAAGGATGTCCAGGCCAGGTGACTGCCTTACAGACGTGAAAGTTTGTGCCCTCAGGAGAAGAGGAGCAGGAGGAAAGATCTGTGGTCTCCAGTGTTAAATCTGCCCTGCGATTAGGAATGGCCCCAATGGTGGTGCTCTAGTGTTTGTAACACCCATGGATGTTTCACAAGCTGGTTATTTGAAACACTTTCTGATAAAGCTTAGTATAAGCTAACCACCTTTATGATGTAATATTGTGTCCTTGTAATATTTAATTAAGGGCAATGACATGGAAAATTGTTGTAACTAGAGAACAAGCTGACACGGTGTTGCTTCTTTTCAAGAGTGCCAAAAGTGGAAAAGAGCAAGCCAGTATACCCAGGGAAGTACTCACGAAAGAGACTGTGAGTACTATATGATTTCCAAATCCTGGATTTCACAAAAGATCCAAGGAAAAAATTTCCTTGGGGGATATATGTGTGTGTGTGTGTGTGTGTGTGTGTGTGTGTGTGTATGTGTGTCTATGGTGTCCCATTTAAAATAAATGTATACACACTTTAACAGCTGATAGCTCAATTTTGAAAATGAAATACATTTTAATAAGCACTGCCTTTATAAGGATTCAAGTGTGCAATCCATATTTGGGGATATAGCACTGGCAGTATTTACCAGAGATCTGAATTTAGATTAGGAGTTACCTAGGTAAAGGTGAAGAAGGAACTCAGGTAAGAAGATTCCAGACAGAGGGGAAAAGCTTGGACCAAGGTTGAATGGATGGGGAGAGCACAGTGCCCTTGATGAACTAAAGGAAGGAGTGTGAAGTATAGGAATGTAGTGAAGCATGAAGCTGAAAGTATAGGCAGTGGCTGCTGACGTGAGGCTTTGCAGATCACATTAAGACAGTGGTTCTCAACCTTTCTAATGCTGCGACCCTTTAATACAGTTCTTCACGTCGTGGTGACCCCCAACCATAAAATTATTTTGGTTGCTACTTCATAACTGTAATTTTGCTACTGTTAACGAATCGTGATGTAAATATCTGTGTTTTCCAACGGTCTTAGGTGAGCCTGCTAGCGGTTCTCAACCTGTGAATCATAATGTAAATATGTGTGTTTTCCAATAGTCTTAGGTGACCCTACTAGCAGTTCTCAACCCGTAGGTCCTGCCCCATGGTTTGAGAACTGCTGCTATAGAGCACCCCTCCCTCCGAATGCATGAATTTCATGCCCTGGGCCACTAGTGGTACTATAAACTGAGAAACTTAAAATAACAGAAATTTATTGTCACCATTCTGGAAGCCACGAACCTGAAATCAGGTGTTAGCAGGACCATTGTTCCTCTGGACCTGTTGGGGAGAATCCTTCCTTGCCTGTCTCTAGGGTCTGGTGGTGTGCCAGAAACCCATGGCCTCCCAGCTTACAGCCACAGCACTTCAGTCTCTGCCTCCACCCTTATATAAATATGGCAAGATGGTAGAATTCTGTAGATATGGAATGAGCCCACCAGGAAAATAAATGTACTTTAATTAAAACCAGTATAACTTTTGTTTCTGACACTAAAAACACAATCTTAAAACTGAGAACCAATGGACCACTGATGTTAGATTTTACTCTGCAAATATATGTTGAACAAAATTAACATGAACTTTGGTTCTCACATGATTTAATAAAAGAAGAGACAGAGTCATCCTGGATAGTGTTGCTCAGGAATTAGAGTGTCAGCTCCACACAATGAAGGGACATGGGTTTGATTCATGATCAAGGGCATGTACCTGAGTTGCAGGTTTGATCTCCAGCTCCATTGAGTGGGTGTAGGAGGCAACCAATCAATGTGTCTCTCTTATATTGATGTTTCTGTCTCTTTCTTTCTCCTCCTCTCTTCCACACTCTCTAATATCAATGGAGAAAACTCTTCTGGTGAAGAGTAAAATAATAATAATAATAATAATAATAATAATAATAATAATAGAGACAAAGTCAAAGTTCCACCTAAAAGTTCCCCTCCCCACACAACTGAGACCCTCAAAGTAAAAGCAAACTGGGAAAATTGTGTTCTTAATCATGGGCCTTAAAGAAAAATCAATCCTCTCAAACATAGGTGCTGAATGAGAGGGAAAACCAAAACTGTTAAGAATTTATAACCACAAACCAATCTGCACATACATTTGAAGCCTAAATACACAGCACATGGGTGGTCAAAAACCTCAGGCTGAGAATTTAGTGATCCCAAACTGTTGGTGTCCCAAAGACCATCTGGCAGAAGCAAATGCAAATTTCTGTAAAAACCCATCATCATGCCAGTCCTCAATGAATTTCCATAATAAATCCTAATGCAATTGAGAAGCCCACCATCAAAAATAACTCAACAAGTCATCATGAGGAAGAACTAGTAGAAATAGTCTTTCAAGAATTTTAAGAAGAATGAAATACCAGACACAATTTATAAAATATGTTTGATCTCTTCCAAGAACTAAAAGCCAATTTTGAAAACATGTATAGGGTTTAATGAACTATAACAAATGACCAAGCAGATTTGAAAAATAACCAAATAAAATTTCCAGAAATAAAAGATATGATTGCACCCTAGCCGGTTTGGCTCAGTGGAGAGAGCGTCGGTCTGCGGACTGAAGGGTCCCAGATTCAATTCCAGTTAAGGGCATATGCTTGGGCTGTGGGTTCGATCCCTAGTAGGGGGACATGCAGGAGGCAGCTAGTTAATGATTCTCTCTCATCATTGATGTTTCTCTCTCTCTCTCCCTTTCTCTTCCTCTCTGAAATCAATAAAAATATATATGTATTTTTAAAAAGATATAATTAGAATACAAAAAAGTCAAAGGACATTTTAGACCCAAATGCACCTGACAAAAGAAAGAGTTTGTGGTTTGAACAGCAGATCTGAAAAAATTAGCCAAAATGTGGCACAAAGAGACAGTGAGGACCTGTGATAAGGTTCTCATTTAGACTAGTGGTTCTGAAACTTCAACAGGCATCAGAACCACCTGGATTACAAAATACAAATTGCTGGGTTCCACCCAGATGTTCTGATTCCTTTGATCTGGATTGGGTGCCTATAATTTGTATTTCTAAAAAGTTCTTCAGTCGCCCAGCCACCGGGCATGGCTCAGTGGTTGAGCTTCAACCTATGAACCAGGAAGTCACGGTTGGATATATTTTTAAAGTTCTCTGGTCATGCTCATGATGCTGGTCCAATAAAATTGAGAGTCATCGACACAGAAAATAAAACCTTCAGAATTTCCTAATGAGGAAATAGAACTTTGCCCCAAGGAGTTGGTGTTAACCTATGCTTAATGCATTTTCCTGCGGGGGAGAGGGGTGCTGGGGGGCCTCGGGTAGAATCACGTTAGGAGAGGGATAAAAAGGAAGAGAGAGAAAGCCACCTGTAAATGCTCTAGTCTTGCACAAGCTTAATGGGACTTAGTCTGCCATTGTTTATTAAAGTAATTCAGCCCCCACTGGTACATAATAAATATTTGATGACATAATGTTTACTTCTACTAGTAAATTGTAGTGGGGCCTGTTGAATCAAGTCCTTCTCCCCTTGTCCATGTAAAGTAGAAAATATTGTTTAAGGCATAAACATGTCTCATGTAGGCAGAAGTGCAGCTTCTCTTTTGCTCCATAACTGAATTCAAACTTTAAGGAAACCATATCCTTAAAGGAAAGAAAACCTTCATTTCACTTTCAGGATAACAATGTCTCATTCAATTTCAAAAGTAATTCCTCATTACTGTTTGCTTGATAAATTTCAGGTGCACTTCCAGTCAATTTCCTGTTTAAATTCCTCATTAGAGTCATTTTTCTCTCCAAGGGAATTTACCCTCTTCTTCTTCTAGGGAATAGTGTTAGTACAGGTGCAGAATTAGGTAGAGGGAGGAGAGGTTTCCTTTAGATCTTGTCATTGTCCTCAAAATTCTCCAAAAACTTTCCATCTCATTCAGAGTATATCCAGATTCCTTGCAGGACCTGGAATGGCCTTACCTCGTTGACATTATGTATCCCTCTGACCCTCCACTCTATGCGTGTGCCTCCCATAGGGCTCTTGCCCTACTGTACCATGTGGCTCCTTCCCACCCAACTTTTTAGATCTTTTTTATCTTAGAGAAGTCTTCTCTGACATCCTAGTATAAATTGCAGTATTTCCCAACACTCTAGAAGGGCCCTCAAGAAGCAGAAGGAAGAAAAACTTTCCACAGTTAAGGATCTGTTACCCCTTTCCAATTCAAAGAGTTAGACATCCTAAGATTTGTACAACGGGTTTATGGATAATCTTTTTCCCCCTATAAGATTAAAATAAAAATCCAGAGTCTATGACTTGTCACAGGTTTGTGGTTTCTCCTCAACTTAAGCTGTTATTCTGGTTTTCTGAGTTTTAGTATCTCATTTTGTGCAGTTTGTGAACCTACATTTTTAGTTGAAGCTATCCATTCTATGCTTTATTTCACTTCTTAGCGTTTTGATACAGCACTTAGGTATTTTACCTATTTATTTCTTGCCTATTAAGAGAAACAGACAGTTGTCTTCACTAAAATGTGAGCTATTTTTTAGTGATTTATTTGAGAGAGAGAGACACACACACACAGAGAGAGAAAGAGAGAGATGTTGCATTGATTTAAGAATTTATTGGTTGATTCCTGTGTGGACCCTGACCAGGGATCAAACCTGAAACCTTGGAGTATCAGGACTACCCTCTAACCAACTGAGCTACCCAGACAGGCAAATGTAAGCTATTTTTCTTTCTCCTGGCTATAGCTGGTGCCTAGAATGCTGCCTAGCCCATAATAGAGAATCAGTAACTTAATCACAGGATAAATGGATGCATAAAATCCCTTGCTGTGATTCCACATCCAATTGGATCTTTGGCTGATGACTTCTGTAGTAGCATATCTGTTACTGAATTGTGAGGTCTTTGGCCCGAGCAATCTGTGCCAGCTTTGTTCTGCCAGACCTTTTGGATCTATCAACTTCTTTGACACTTTCTTATTCAACCACTCCAATCTCTTCTGGAAATCATGGGAACTTCCTTCTGAAACTCCTCCTCTTTGTGAATGAGGAACTTGAGACTACTCTCTCAAGTCTTCTCTCTGCCTAAACACAGTCAAAACGGCAGTTATGTTCTCTGCCTGCCCCAGGATGGTGCAGGGCAGTCACTGTAGCTGATTTCTCTCAGAGTTCAAGTGGGAAAATGGACATATTCTCCTCTCCTCTATGATCCTGAAAGCTATGTGGTGGTTCTCTGGTGCCTCATTTCCTTCTGATGCCCCCAGATGTAGCCTCTGTTTCTATTATTATGCTTCAGATAATAATCAGAAACTGGGTTATTCTGTTTGGAAGAAAAAGAAGGAATTATTTTTGTTGATGTGTTTTCAAGATTGGAAAAACCATCTTCAGACATACTCTGTAAGCTTCTTATTAGGGTCCATCCAATACAAGAGTTCACACCATCAAACACTTGCTTCTTAATGCCTTCCTCATTTTAAGTGTTTATGTTTGCAGAACAGCATTTAAAGCTAAGGCTTACAAGCCAAATAATTTTCTATGATAAACTTAATTTTCAACACTGGCTTCCTGTGGGTCAATTTATTTATAAAGTGAGACTTCAGAATTTAATTCAAATTATTGGCATTAAATCATTATTTTTGTATTAAGTACCTTACCTTTCAAGAATTAATTTGGCATTTATTTTCTGATATAACAAAATATTTAATTCTTTGGCATAATATCCATGTTGAACTAACTTTAATGTTATTTCCAGAAAAATCAAGATTTTTCTCTATTTTCATCTTTAAATTTTACTTAAAGGTTTGATATATTTGGGAGGGGGGGTATATAAATCTGAGAATAACTTTATGCCACCTTCACACAAGAAAAACCACTTGATTGGGCATAAAATTGGTGAATTCTAAATCATTCCCTTCAAAACTTTAGACATTGCTACTTCTAGTTCAAAGGGATGATTTTTGCTTTCTTTTGATAGGTAACATTTTTTCCCTCAGTCCCTGTTTTAATTTCCTCTACCTAGTCTTATAATAAATATGATCTAGCCATATTTCTCAAAAGTCAGTGTGTGTGGATTCTCTATTTTGTTGGGAGATTGTTGACTCTCATTCATGGATGTATAATTAGAAGGCAGTTTCTAGTAGATATTTACATGGTGCAGCTCACCTCTGCAGAGATAGCATCTTCTCCTACCCCCATCATCTGATAGCTGTCACTGTGAACTCGTGGAATATATGAGCAGCAGAGACTACTGCCAAAGACAATGGTATCCTCCTTGGCCTGCATTTCTTCACACAACTCACAGGGTATTGTGTGTTCTGACAGTTCCCTTCTCACCACTTCCTGCACAGTTCCTTGTCTACACTCCCAATCACCAATTGCTATCTCTGATTGAACAGAGAAAGATGGCCAGTGGGGAATAGGAGAAGTAGAGGATAAAGGTGGAAGAATATCTCCAGACCTCAGTGTTCTGGTTTACTTGGAAAATCTAGTTTTCATCATGCTGGAACACTGATTTGTCTGAGTCTGGGAGCAGTGGAGAGAAGGAATTAACCTGAGGTTTTAAGTGTTTCCATAAATATATATAATTTATTTCAGAGAGGAAGAGAGAGAAAGAAACATCAGTGATGAGAGAGAATCACTGATTGGCTGCCTCCTGCACACCTCCAGCTAGGGATCGAGCCCACAACCCTGGCATGTGCCCTGATGGGGAATTGAACCATGACCTCCCAGTCACGCATTAAGCCACACAGGTCTGGCCGTAATTTTTTTTTCTCAAGTATTTCTGTTATAAGAAGCTTTGCCTTGTTTGGTAAAGAAACAAGCCAAATTAATGGAACTTCTTTATCCCTCCAGCCTTACAACTCTCATTTCTAAAATTTAAACAAGGTGGACTAGAATCTGACCAATGGTTATTCTCATTTACCTCCAGTTTCATTTTAGGAAAACATAGATAATTACAATGTAGAGATCATGAAACAGCCAAGTGCTCATTTATTTTTAGCAAAAGAAAGAAACTTTTTATCTGTTGTGTATTTTAAACTTTCAGCAGAACTTGAGAATTCACCTCCTCATGCAGGTGAACTTGTTTTACAGTTGAGACTTTTCAAGGTCCCATTCAGCTCCAAAGACTAGTGCCATTAACCGTATCTCTGGCCCTTGGGAGCAGTCAGTGGAATGGAATTTCAGTACAGGGAAGCCCTGCCCAGGCTAGGGCTGCAAGGGGATCTCACCTTGCCTCAATATCCTCAGGTGTTCAGATCTGCTGAGCGGGAGATGGCTTCCTGATTCCATCGGAAGACAAAGAGTCAAGGGCAACAGGACTCCGGTTGCAGTGTGCACTTCCTGAGCAGGAAGCTATGGCTCCCTTATCCCAAGGGCAGAGTGAGTGCTTTTCACATCATATTTCACTGAATCACAGTTTTCTGAAAATGTCCTAACAGTTTCAAAATGACATTTTTATGTGGCTTAATGTTTCTAATTTGCTACAACTTACATCTCTACTTGCCTAAACCAAGGACCAGATGGAATACATTCTGGTCAGGCATCCAGACAGTTACTATTTAGGGGATAATGTAGTCATTTTAAAATTTTCACAAGAGAGTGAGAGTCTGATTTTAGTACTCTGTACTCACAGGATATAATTTATGCCAAGATAAATTTTAGCCCTCAATATTACTTTTCAGTCGGAAACATTCTATCTTGGTTTTAGGTATCCATTTGGTTTTCTTATATTTTCTGGTAGCAGTTTGCTAACATTTAAAATGAGATATAAAAGGGTGGAGAAGCATATAAACAACTTCCTTGATCTATTACAAAAAATATTGAATTTGTGTTTCACAATAGAAATATAGTTAATGGAAATTATATTTTTGATATAAGAAGGATTATACATTGGGACTAAAAAGAATTGTACAATCAAGTACTTGAAAACATTTCTGCTTAGTCAATTTTAGTAACCAATCCCAGCTTGAAATGAGTAACTTTTGGAAAAATATTCTAATGGATTCCTGACAGACTGACTACTATTTCAAAAGCCAAACTTGGCAAACTGTTTGTTGGACACAATTGCCTCTTCCAATCATCACCCTACTTGATCTCATAGACCAGCTGACACTCCTATTTCTTCTCTCTTTTAAAGTTGCTCCCTACTTTATTTCTATATTGCCATTTCTAGTTTTCCTTCTGTTTTATGCACTTGTACTTATTTTTTAATGGGGTGACATTGGTGAACAGAAATATGTAGGGTTGGGTGTGCTCTACATATAGTTCTATAATACATCATTTGTATATTGTGTGTTCACCTATCTCTGTGAATGTTCCCACTGAGCTTCTGCTATTAATTTGTTTCTCTTTTTTTTACTCCATAATTATAGGTATGCCTCAAGATTGTGCCATATTATTTGGCCTTCTTTCTCTTACACTCACTTCTTAAAAGCTAGACCAAAACAAAACTAGAGCAACAAAACAAATTCTCATCTGTTCATGAGATCAAGGAGCTATTGTTTCAACACAGGTCCCCTAATCAGTCTCTTCTGAATAGTAATTCTGAATTTCTGGCTAGCTACAATTCATACAACCATCACACACAGCAATTAATAATTAAATTCATTACATTCCTCTTAAAATTAATTTTCCTCTATTTATGTATGCATGGGTAGTCTCCTTGTCATGCAGGCTCCAAAACTCAGGGCTGTCTTTAATTCCTCCTTACTACTGTTAACAAAAGTTCCAAAAAATTTAAATGAGTATTTTATTCATGGATTATTTGCAAATCAGGTACATAGCCTCCAGTATAAACTAAAGAGATGTTTCAATGTGGCAGATAGAACAAGGTTTTTAAAGATAAAGTGCAAGAGCTGATGATCAAAGAGATGGGTTGCTAGCAGGAAAAAAAAGACATAATTTGTTGTCTGATGGTAGGTACAATTGGAAAATTCAGTGGCTGGCTGTGACCCAATGGTTAGCAAGCGGGGCTGTGATTCAAGAACAATGGGTAATATGATCAGGCATTTGTCAACATCCTAGTTCTGATTTGGGCTTGTAAAACAAAAACGTTTGGGTTACTTATCAGCTGAGACCAAAAAGCACAGAGAAACTATTTGTTCTGCAGGCGGTTTCCAAGTCCAAGGAGGAGTCATGCTTTGAGAGCAGTCTCAGAATTCAAACTACTAAAATCTAAATGTTGGGCCACAAATTATGATATTAAAGTTCTCAAAAGTTCTCACTACTCACATCTGATGTGCCACCATGTTCTATTGACTCTAACTGCTAAAGTGTTCTCAAAGAGATTTTATAAAGTTACAATTCATAGTCCTCACCATAGAGTATGCAAACTTTTTTCTGCAGCAGTCTCAACATTGTGTTCTAAAAATGTTTTAATCTTTAGAGGGTACATTACTACCAACCTTAAGGAAATAAAGAGAATGCTACAAACAATTGTATGCTGAAAAATGAGATAACATATATGAAGTGGCCAGATTTCTGGAAAGATGCAAACTATCAAAACTGACTCTAGAAGAAATAGAAAATTGGAGTGGGCCAATAACAAGTGAAGAGACTTAGTAATTTTAAAACTTCTCAAAAGAAAAGTTCAGACCCAGATGGCTTCACTGATGAATTTTATCAAACATTTGTAGTATAATTGTTAATTCTTTACAAATTCTTCCTATTTCTATCAGAGGAAAAAATTTTTCTCCATTTAATCTATGAAGTTAGTATTATCTGAATACCAGCACCATACAAATATATCACAAGATAAAAACAATGGACTAGCTGGAGTGGCTCAGTGGTTGAGTGTTGATTTATGAAACAAGAGGTCACAGTTTGATGCCTAGTAGGGCACATGCCTGAGTTGCGGGCTCAATCCCCAGGATGAGGCATGCAGGAGGCAGCCAATCAATGATTCTCTCTCATCATTTATGTTTCTATCTTTCTCTCCCTCTCTCTTCCTCTCTGAAGTCAATAAGACTATATTTAAAAAAAAAAAAACAATGGATCAATATCTTTTGTGATTATAAATGCAGAAATCCTTAAAAAAAATACTAGCAAACCAAATCTGGCACTATTTGTAAAGGATTATACATTACAAGCAAGTGGGATTTACCCCATGAATGCAAGGCGGGTTTAACATTAGAAAATCAATTGTTATGCACCATATTAATAGAATAAAGAACAAAGACTATAGAATCATCTCAGTATAAATAGGAAAAAGTTTAACAAAATCCAATATCTTTTCATGACAAAAATACTCTGCAAATTTTATCCTCCTGATAAAGGACATGAGGGAAACAAAAAAAGAGAAGGGAATTAAGAGTACAAATTTCCAGTTATAAAATAAGTCATGGGGTTATAATGTGCAGCATAGGTAATAGAGTCGATAATACTGTAATAACTGTGCATGGTGATAGATTGTTACCTGACTTACTGTGGTTATGATTTTTGTAGAACATATAAATGTTGAATCACTATGTTGAATACCTGAAACTAATATAGGGTGTGGGAACCTCTTTCCACGTCCCGCGTGGTTCAGGGTTCCCGGGTCAGGGTTCGGGTTCTGAAGGAGGCCACACGCAAACGAAATGAGAGACAAGAAAACGTTAATTTGAAGATATTGGGGGGCCAGGCGGGAGCCTTCCTCTAGTGGGAAGGACTGCCATTTGTTCTGGCCTTTTTCTCCCTTTTATTAAGGCTTTGGGAGACACCCCTAGCCTTTAGGCAGGAAATAACAGAAATTAACATGATACAAACAGATAGTTTCAACTAAACAATGAGTAATCAGCTCTGACCTTTCAGAGCAATTAAGGTTGGCCAGCCTTCTGGCCTCCCGTTTACATCCACCTAGTGAGAACAATTACATCCACCTAGTGAGAACAATATTTGGTCTCCGACAATAGGGGTTAGCAGAAGTAGGTTTAATAGTCATGATACAAATAAACAATGCCATAATTAATAATAATAATAAAAGAATAAACTATTTCACATACAACTGTAAACCTATTGCACACCTCTATATACTAACTACATGTCAATTATAATTTTAAATAAATTAACTTAAAAACCTGGTACTAAGCCCTGGCCAGCATGGCTCAGTAGACAGTGTTGGCCTGCAGACTGAAGGGTCCTGGTTTTAATTCCAGTGGGGGACGCATGCCTGGGTTGTGGGTTCAATCCCCAGTAGGGGCTGAGCAGGAGGCAGCCAATCAATGACTCTCTCATTGATGTTTCCTATTTCTCTCTCCCTCACCATTCCTCTCTGAAATAAATAAAAACGTATTTTTAAAAAACAGTATTAACATCATAATTAATAGTGAAAGACTAAATGTTTTCCCCCTAAGATCAAGAACTCCTACTAGTGAAGATTCTAGCCTAGATCAATAAGGCAAGAAAAAGAAATAAAGAACTTCCATATTGGAAAGAAAAGTATAACTGTCTGCACATTACATGATCTTATATAGAAAATATATTAAGGAATCCAGAGAACTAATAAATGAGTAATAAATGAGTTCAACAAGGTTGCAAAATATAAGATAAACATACAAAAATCAGTTGTATTTCTATATACCAGCAATTAAAAATCCAAATATAAAATTTAAGAAATCAATTCCATTTACAATGGTATAAAAAGAGTAAAATACTTAGAAATATATTTAAATAAAGAAGCACATGATTTGTAAACTAAATACTACAAAACATTGCTGAAAGTAAGTAAAGAAGACCTAAATAAATGCAGACAGAATATATTAATGAATCAGAAGACATGTTGTTTCATCACAAGAGTCTCAAAATGATCTAGAGATTTAACACCCAGCTGAATTCTTTGTAGAAATTAATAACCTTATCCTAATATGTATGTGAAAAGAGAAAAGACCAAAATAGCTAAAACAAAGTGAAAAAGGACAAAGTGGAGAACTTATACTTTCTGATTTCAAACTTACTGCAAACTATAATAATAAAAGCAATGTAGTATAGGCACAAGAATAGGCATATAGGTCAATGTATTAAATTTAGAGTCTAAAAATATACCTTTATATTTATAGTCAATTGATATTTGACAAGAATATCAAAACAACCCAGTCAATAAAGAATTGTCTTTCCAACAAATGATCCTGAAGCAACTGGGTATCGACAGGCCAGAACATGTATAAAAATAAAATTTTGACCCACAATGTGCAGCAATGAGCTCAGGAAACCAATGTACTATCTAGCTATAGACAGCCACCCAGCTATCTGTAAGTCAGACTTATAGGAAGTTAGAGTGCTATCTTTAGTTACTAGTATAGAAATCAAAGCAATAATCCCTAAAATGATCAATCCAAAATATCCAGGACTTGATTAATACCTATAATCTTTCTTATTTTGTCCCTAGTTTCAACTTAGGCCCAAATATGCATCCTTAACTAGACACATAGGGTGCTCATTTCTGCTTAGTCCACATATAGCCAACATGCCAACATCCAAACAGCCTCTAGTCAGGGTGTACTGAGCTCTCCCACTCTCCTGCCTGCCTTTGAGTTTCCACTAAATGCAAGTAATAGTGGCTACTCCCCTGCTATACTGAGCTCAGAATAAACAGACTTCGCTTGTTTTCATTTGGTTGGTTTTCATTTACTTCCACAAATGTTACTATTCTGTGTGTATATGTCTGTGTTTTCCATTGCATTGTGAGCTGGAAAACTAGGCTCTTGATTTATTCTTAGTTATGTCTCCCTGAACATAATCTAGTGTGTTTTACATTAGTAAGGAGCCAGAATATTTGTGGAATACAAACTTTTATGAGAATTTGATTAGCTTATGTTTCCTTGTGCTATATAAAAATGTCTCCCTCTATAGTAGTTATTTAGAGTTTTATGTTGAAGAGATATTGCCCCTGTTGTATGGTAGCTTAAATGATGATAATGATAATGATTAATAATGATGGTGATAATTATAGATTAGTAATAATTATACTAATCATATGTCAGGAATTATTTTAATTATTTAAAATATATTAACTCTCAACACAGCCCTATGAATTGGACATTATAATGATTCCTGTTTCACATATGAAAGAACTAAGGGCAAAATGCTAAGTTGTCTAAAGCCACAGAAACTAGAAAGTAGTGGAGCCAACATTTAAGCTCAAGGGATATAGGCCTAGACTCTGTGCTCTTAATTGCTAAACTATAATGCCTCTCAATTTTAAAGGAGATTTAATATTGTCCACTTTTGTTCTGGGAGCTAGGCATCAAGTGAAGAAAATAGGTTCCTACTTTTGTGGAACATAGGCATTTAAGAAATTGCATCTTTGCAGAGGGGAAGTAAGGGCAGTGAGGGATTCAAAGAGGAGAAAGACATGGGTGGGTGTTGGAAGGTGAATTTTGTGGTGGGAGGTTATTTCCCCCAGAGACTTAGCAAAGGTCTGACTGGAAATGAGGTTTGTGGAGGGAGTGGAAAGGTGGAAAAGTCCTTAGAGAAGGAGATAGAGTCTGAATCCTGGAGTTCTTGTGAACTCTAAGCAAGAGTTTGGATTGTATCCAAGTTTTATAAAAAAGAGACATTGAAAAATGTTAACTGTGGTGGGGGAGAAATTAAGTATGCATATCTTCTCTTCATTTTGCATTCAGTCCTCTTTTCTTTAAAGAACAGAAGTAACAACAAATAAGAGTTTTTCAGAGGACACAGGAAGACCTGGGCTTGGCTATCGGTAGAGGTGGGGAGCCTAACATATCTGATCTCATTTAATCTCACAACCCCTCAGGAAGGCTGCATTAGATAAGAAGCCAACCCAAATAGTTAAGAAAGGGTGAAATGGGATAGAAACTCAAGGCTGCCTGACTTACACAGCATCACACAGAGTTGCTTCCATTTCTCATGCCAATTTTGAATAAATCACTTTAACCACTTCCAACCCCTTTACGTTTTACCTTAAATGTAAAATAAGGCAATATTACCTCTTAACATTTAGGATTGTATAATTGCAGAAACAATTCAAGTTTGGTAAAATGCTTAATTTTCTCAGACAATATTAACATTCTCTGCATATAGTGGCCTGAAGTCCTGTCATTCCTAAAAGTGACCCTGGGAGAGGCTTATGGCTTTCCAAAGACAATAAAGGGACCATGAAACAAAAGTGTTTGAAATTCTGCCAATGTAAACAGAGTGCTTCTTCTCTATTAATGCATTAAAACAATTCTATGAAAAGTAGAAAATTCCCAACTGTAAAATCTGCTCCTGAGTTCCAAGGAATCTCTGTCTCCCAAGTTAGAGTCTAGATTTCAAAGATGAGAGGAATGAAGAGGAAAATAATTCTCTCTGCTTTGACCTGGTCCA
>PVJN01024573.1:9546-31260 GCA_004026805.1 Lasiurus borealis | reverse complement strand
CCCCATCTCCCTCCCTGCTGGCCTGGTATCTTCTCACTGCCAGCCCCTGCTGGCCTAGTTGCCCCCAATTATCCCCCTACTGGCCTAGTCACCCCTCACTGCCCCCCTGTGAGCCTGGCCACCACCAACTACCTCCCCCAACCAGCTTGGCTGCCCCTAACTGCTCCCCTTCTGGCCTGGTTGCTTTTCACTGCTGCACCCTGATACCCTGGTCACCCCCAACTGCTCCTCCTGCTGGCCTGGTTACCCCCAACTGCCCCCCGATGGCCTGGGCACCCCTAACTGCCCCCCTGGCTGGCCTTGTCATCCCAAACTGTCCCCCACTTCTGGATTTGTTGTCCCTTGCCGTACACCCTGCTGGCCTGGACACTCTATGCAGCCTGCTATTCATTTGGTTGTCCCTCACTAACCCCCTACCAGCCTTGTTGCCCCATGCAGCCTGTTGTTCAGTCATTACTGTGAGGACATCCTGACCAATTTTCATTTTACCATTTTATTATCATAGATGAAGAAAAGCACCTGGGACCCAGGCTTCCCTATTCTAGCTGCTATCAGACACCTGGGACCCGAGCTTGCAGCCCTGGCTTACTTAGTCGGGAAGGACATCCCGTCTAATTAGCATATTATGCTTTTACTATTATAGATATAGATGTACAACATCTTCTATTTAGATCTACTAGTACCATGGGAAATTAAACTTCCAAGAAATGGTTTTCCCATATTTCTGTTCTTTAAAATAATTTTATCAATTCCATTTTTTCCCTTTTAATGTAGATGAAAAAATCAATTTGAAACTGAATGTCACTACCTTTCTTGTATATTCTTTGACATCACAGTGGAAAGACTAGGCCTTTTCCTCTTTCAAGTTATTCTTATTAGAATAGTATCACAAAAGTATTCATTCCATAAACTATTTGTCAAAATGGATTCCCTGATAACAAAGTGTTATTTTTAATACTAACTTTTTATTCTGTGTATGATAAGTCATATCTAACTTCATATTAGAAAATTTTCTCTTAGCACCTTTTATGCATACAGTTAAAGTATAAGTGATGAGTATCCCCTTAAGTCTATTTCCTCTTGTAAAGGCAAATTTCTGAGTTTAGATATAGTAAGAATTTTTTTTTTTCAGTTCCTATTTTTAAATTGTGTATTAATAATCTTTGGAGCTCTGACAGCAGAACTTCATACACTCCTTCCCACTATTGAAAAAAATAGACACATCCTTCACACATACTCTACATTAAGTTCAGAAGGCATTTTTTTTTTGGGGGGGAACAAACAAAAAATAAGAAATCTCATTTCCAATTAATGGGTTTAAGAAATTCAGTAAAAATATATGGAGCTATTCTGCTTTTTAAATTTTTTTTTAATACTCACCTCAGGATATTTTTTCCATTGGTTTTTAGAGAAAGTGGAAGGATGGGGAGGGAGAGACCGAGAGAAACACCAATGTGAGAGAAACACATCTTTTGGTTGCCTCCCACATACCCCCACCAAGGGCTGAGAGCCTGCAACTGAGGTATGTGCCCTTGACCAGAATCAAACCTGGGACCCTTCTGTCCACAGGCCCATGGTCTATCCACTGAGCCAAGCCAGCTAGGGTGCTATTCTGAATCTTTTATAACAAATAGGAATACATATGTATAAATTATTAGCATACAATATGCTTTTATTTGTGTTTACTTTTAAGAGTCAATCAATCTTTGTTCCAAGAACCAGGTGTTATCCAGTTGACAAACAGGTGTTTCCTATTGTGTCAGACAAAGCACCACTACTCTGCTTCATTGAAAATTCTTACTCATTTTCCAATTTTCTTTCAAACATGTAGTCTTATTATCATCCTCATCCACTCCCACACACAGAATAATCTAGAGAAGCTATGAATGCCAAAGGTTTTTGCTCATGAAGCAGTTAAAACAACAATAAACATACAGAGGAAAAAGTAAACTATTTCATATTTTTATTGCTATCATAAAAGGGCATGAAGAAACAAGGACAAACCTTTGGCTAAACTATTGTAGCATTCAGCATCTTAACTCTAATTCAGTCTACCTTACTTTTAGGTGCTGAAAATCACTCTATCTGTACAAAATAAAATGTCATTTTAAATAAAAACATAAAGCTTAACTGATTCACTTAATAGCATATAATAATATACCAAAATATGACTAGTTGAAATTTGCATGTGGCAGTTGGCCAATACCTTCAGATTATTTTTATCTAAAATTGTTTAAATGTCACTTCTATTTAATTAAGTATTAAGAATTTAAACATTTTCATGGAATCTAGTCAAGTAAAATCACTTCCTATGGAAAATAATACAATAATTAATAAATAATAATAATAAATAAACACAGAGTTTCATGTAGTCACAACTGTAAGCCTACTTTTGACCTACTCTATAAATAACACCACAGGTAAATTCTATTCATTTGAGCATGACCAGGAAACTTTATAGTATGCTCATTCTTTCATCAAGTGGCTTTATCATGTGACACCTTAGGAGTGATAATTCTAGCTACACCATGTTTTAACCATCTGGATGAGGGTGGCCCAAATAATTGACATACTTTTCCTTAATTTCAGAACAGAAACTTAACAGACTTTGTAAAGTAATTATCATTAATTTCAACCAAATTTACTGACAAGTTGGTAAGAAGAATTCTATATTATTTGGTTCTTGCCAAATAAAAAAAAATAGTAACAAAAATAAATGAATTAGGCTTAGCTGATTTGGCTCATCTGCCTGCATACTGGGGGGTCCCAGGTTTAATTCTGGTCAGGGCCCATGCTTATGTTGTGGGCTCAATCCCCAATAGGGGGCTGGAGGCAGCCAATTGGTGGGTCCCTCTCATCATTGATGTTTCCTATATCTTTCTTCCTTCCTATCTGAAATCAATAAAAATATATTTAAAATAAATTAATAAATTAATTAATTAACAAAGCATAGTTTTATGTCCTACATTTAATAAATGGCATGCTAACCAAAGGACTTGTATGCATGTATATTAGCATAATGAATGGACATAGACACTGGAGCAGTGGGAGCTTGCCCAAGGTGGGAATGGCTGGGAAAAAAGAGCATCAATCAGGGAAAAAGAAGTTGTAAAACTTTAGACAATAAAAAATAAATAAATAAAATAAATGACATACTAGAATTAGTAGTTTATAAATTCCAGTTTTGTTTAGTTGATTTTGGTCATTTAAAATTTCTTAAATATTATTTGAGGAATTTCTAGGATTCATTAGAGACATTAAAACAATTTACAAGTATTAACATATTAATTTAGTTAGCACAAATTTTTGTAATTAACTTATTAATATTTTTACAAGATTTTATCTTCACAGCCTAATTTTAAAATTGACATTCTCAAAGTTCATTGTTATAAATAATAGATTTTTATTATATTAATTAATATACAAATATTTACAAAAGAAGGGAAAACATTTTTGATATATAATAAGTAGCATATATCTATGTATCAATGTCATAATATCAAAACTGGATTTTCCATGAAGTTATTAAGAAAAATGTTTTATTTAAAGTCATGGATCTTGTCACATAATAGAAACATTTCCAGTCAAATCAGTTAATTAGTGTCTTGAAGTCAGTTAAGTACTGTCATCTTGTGCTTCCTGTATGCCTTTTGATACATAACTAATATGAATTGATTGATTGACAGATCCTACCTGTCAAATATTGTAGAAACAGTTAAGAAAAGAAAAAAGTTTTAATTCAGAAAAATGGTTCACACCTTGACTAGGCCAAAGGGGTAAATATCCATTTAAAGCAATTAAACTAAAATTCAATCCAAAGAGTGAAGAATCGTATTTTATAAATAGTAATGGGTTAAAATAAAAATAGTTAAAGACATAAAAGTAATAAACAAATATGAAGAAAAACAAAGAACTGAAAGACTTATATACAGTGTATGATGCCTGAATTTAAGACAATTTAATTGAACTATTAACTGTTACCCTAAGACATTTAAAACTATGTGGGATGGAATGAGGGCATGCATCTATTAGATGATGAGGAGAGAATTAACACATGCATATCAGTACAATATATACAAAGGCAAAGCAAAGCTATATGGTTGTATAAACACCTTAAAGACATTATGTAAAGCAGACCACCACCCTCATCTGCTCCTTGGTGTCATGTTAATTTTACATTTTCTTTCTTAACAGAGATTGCTAATTTTAACACAGGTACATAACTGCTCCCAGCATAGTGTAGCAGATCATTTCTATTGCAATGTGAGATGGTACCATTATGATAGCCTGGCAGTGTTTGTGCCATAAATTAAAATATGTGAAGCTCTCTCCATTGTGGGAGGCATTACATAATGTCACATATATATATATAAATGTAATATCAATACTATAATGTGTTACTTTATCAGTTTTCACATGTCTGTTCAGGGTAAAATAATTATAACTAAACTCACAGAAAGGAATGTTTTGGACCAGTTCCTACAGACCTAGTCTTACCTATTTTTTTTTTTTTATCTCAAACTCTTTTTTTTTCCTTCAATGGTCATAACTAAAAAAAAATGTAAAAAAATATCTGGCTGCTGCCTGAACAATCATAATTTCATATTAATACCCATATCCTACTTTACTTCTGCATAGTTAGAAAAGCTGGTAAAATACAATCCCAGATACTATTGTAAAAATAGAAGTTAGATTCCTTGTTAGAATAGCAGGAGCAAAGTGCCATTTAAGGTAATAAATGTAAATATTGCTCCATTCTTCCATGATTTGTCTCTCAGATTTTCATTTTCATTTTTATTTGTTATTTAATATCACTTTAGGTAAAGAAAATTAAAATTTAAGCCATTAGTGTGAGTTTTAACACCATCTTTATATTATGTAATGGAGTTTTAAAACTCCTGAAATTATTCAATTTATATTTTATAGCTCACACATAGAATATATTTTGTAAGAATAGGGGAAACACTGCAGAAATCTAACTCAACTGCTGTTATTCACCTTTTGAAAAGTGCACATTCTACCAACACTAACTTTGGCTCACTGTTAGGTAAGAAGGGACTAAAAGAAACTATAGCTTGCCCTATCCTTCCCTTTTATCCTATGTGATCATTTTCATTATAAACTAGAGGCCCAGGACACAAAATTCATGTGCGGGTACAGTCCCTAGCCCGGGCCTGTGATCAGAGCCATCTTCCCTGGCTGCCTGCATGCCAGCCCTGCTCCCCACCACACACACACACACCCTTTCCCTGCTCTCAGTTCCGTTTGTCATCCTGTGATCAGAGCCTGCTGGCCACGGGGAAGGGACCCAAGAGGTTGTCAGTGCATTTCATAGTGACTGGTCAAGTGGTGTTCTGGTCATTCCATTGTGAGGATCAATTTGCATATTACTTTTTTATTATATAGTATGTTTAGCTAATATGAGGGGTAAAATGAATAAGAAAGGACAGAAGAGAACCCTTTGATTGAGTGTTTTAGAAAACCATGGCTTTCTTGAAGTCTTCAGAGCAAGTTCTGGTCCAAATGAAAAGTGTGGCTTTCAGAACGATTTTTGCCCTTCTTTACTTGGAAATAGATGAGGCGCAATTATCTTGACTTGTTCTGAGTGTCACAGAACTCCCATGCATCTTGGAATTCTGTGCCCATAGGACATCATGAACTATACATGTGAAAGGGATGAGACAAAACAGTAGGTATATAAATTGATGAATCTCCTCTACTCTCATATATGATTAATTGTCTCATCAGTCTACACTTACAAAATACAAGTTCAAAGGCAAAATTACTAAGAACTTCAATATGATGACCTCAGAGTATTAAAGCAAGTACGGGCTTTTGAGTACAAAACCTTGTGTGACCACATAAGTCCCATACCAATGAAGATGACCCTAGTCAAATGACAAGCCCTTTCCTGAAGTCCCAATAGACATATATTTCCCCAGATTTTGGTATTTTAGGCATAAAAAATTAATGGTTATGGGTTAACTTTTAAAAACTCAAGTGTATTAAAGTTTGGTCACTACTCACCCTAACTATTTTGTGAGAATTTTGTATATAATCCTTTTAAAAGATCTACATAATATGTTATTTTATTTATTTTGTAGATTGAAATATTCTGTGTCATGTTATGTACATGCAGATAAACACACAAAAAAAACAAATTTATTTAAAGTGCATGCTAACACAACTTTTTAAATTGCTTAATATTTAAAAAATTAAAAACAACAGGATTTAGCTGAAATAAGTCTTGCTAAGTAACGAAATAAATGTAAGGGCCTATTAATTCATTGAATAGAATGAACATAACAAATGATATCAACAACTGAACTCACTAGTTATTCTGTCAAGCACAAGGAGAGCTAAAGACCTTTCAATGTTTACAGTTAGTTAAAGAAGAATGCTAGCTGTTCCTCAATGATCAATTGAATGATGAATGTGCAGATTACTATTTGCAACCACATCCCAAATGAAGATGTGTGTCAACAAACAAGTAAAACAGATGTTATCCAAGTCACCTATGGAGACAAGAACAGATGGGCTGGATGTGTTGTGTGACAGCAAAAATGCACCTAGGCAGTGATTTAACAAAAATGATTCTCAAAAGAAGCAAACAACAAAGAAAGTTTGGTGCTGACAACACTGTTTTAGTTGTGGTAAAAAATAAGAAAAGAATCATGTACTGTAAAAACTATAGAGTGAGAGAAGGCTTAAAGCTCAAGGACTCAATACTCAAGGACTTTATATAAAATCAATATTAAGTATTTGTAAAATATTGTATGTGATGATCAATTGTTAAGTATAAAATACATATTCTATGTAGTGCATCCAAAGCTAATTTATGCTTTTAAATATAACTTGACTTATTGTATTTTTTTGGAAATCTAAAATGAGTGAAAATTATACATACTGACATATTTCTTTCTCAGAAACAAACCAGCAGAATGCAATTAAAAGACATACTCTTATTTATTTTCAGTATTTTCATACATTAAAATAAAATAGTAATCAAAGAAAATTGCTCATCTATCAATTGCCCTGATCATACATTTTCATATCAGCTTCAGTTTCATGTGTCCATAGTTCTTTAGTCTCCAAGAATCTCTGGGCTCATTGGAGCTCTCAGATCCTTGATAGGCCATCTCTTCGCTCTGAAGATTCTTATCTGAAACTATAGGATTAAAAAAAAAATGTCTTTCATCTAAATAATCTGAACATTTTTCATACACACCCCAAACTCCTAAAAGAAGCATCAAGCCTCCAAAGTCACCATCAGCTACCATTATTTCTATAATTCCCTGAAAATGGTTTGAAATGAAATACTGGTGTACCTTTTCCTGCCCCCATGTTTCCAAATATAATCTTCTCTGGACATCAAATTTGTCAGCAACAAACTCCGATTATCCTCCTTCTGCTTTCTCAGTATTTTTTTCTTCACTGCTATCGTACTATATATGAAATCGTTCTTTCTTTCTTTTTTGTTTTGTTTATAGTATTACAAATAGTAATACATATGTATTCTTTTTTTTTCCCTATTGACCTCCTGAGCCACCTCCCCTACCTCCAAAACATGCTCTCACCTACTCCACCCCCACCCCAGTGGCTTGTATCCATTGGTTATGCTATATACATGCATACAAATTCTTTGGTTGATCTCTTACAGCCCCTCCCGGCCACCAACCTTCCCTGCCTTCCCGTTGTAGTATGACAGTATGTTCACTGCTTCTTTGCCTTTGAATCTGTTTATAGTTGTTTTTTCCCTGATTCTTTTCTTTAAAAACATCTTGTATCTGGAGGATAGAAATAAGTCTATAAGAACAAAAACATATTTGAGACTCATTTTCAATGAGTATTTGGATAGTGGACAAATGGTGGCAATGTAGGTCCGACCCTCTCTGGTTTGGTTCTAGGCAAACTGTAGAGACACAAAGCTGCTGACTGCTAGCATGGCAAGGCATCATTGGCATCATCCATCTCTGGACTGTTTCTCCTCTTATCTTCGTGGTTGGAGCAGACCTGTCCATTTCTCTCTGCTGCAGGAGTCCACTTGATCTTGGAGTTGTTTTCTGAAAGTATATAAACATATTCTCGAACAAAAGTTAATAAAGGAATCTTTTCTATAAAATTGACTTGGAATCCTTTTTATTTTTGCCCAAACAATTTTCCTTTGGCTTATTTTGATACATGTGTGTTTTTCATGGGTGTCTTGCTGTTAGCATTACCAATGAAAATTAATTTTCTAAAGTAAAAATTTTCTAGATATAATCTACTTACCGGATATTTTTCCTTACATGGTATTATCCTACTATCCCTGCTTTTTTGATTAATGGAGACTTTCGTAAATTTTCTAATGGAATCTTGATAACTTTAAATTTTAATTTTTTGCACAAAAATATGATTGCTTTATGTTAATTGCATGTTAAGCAATTTTACCATGAGATGAACTACCAATATAAATTTTAGTTAATACTTTAGAAACCGCTTTTAGTCCAGTACAATTAAATTTTCTTGAATATTCACTTATTTCAATTAGCAAATTTAAATTAATCTGAAAGCTTGATTACTCTTTTGCTGTCAAATTTAATACTCTATTAACAAGCTTAGATTACCCTTAAATGTTAGTGGAAAGGATTATTTGCATTCTTGAGTAGGCCTTGAGTATTCCTGGTGCTAGGCTGGATTTAGATATAAGAAAGCTGCTGTCGGCCAAGGTTCTGTCTGTTACCTGGGTCCCAATCTGTGCTGGGGGTGGGAAGTGAAGCAGCCATGGAGGCAGGAGACCTTCCTCAGAAGGGGTGAGGGTTCAGGCCCCTTCAAGGTTGGAGTGATGAGGGTCTGTGCATCACCTCTGTTGCCCCTAAGTTCTCTCCTGATGGCCCCTCTGAGACAGTGCCTGTCTTAGGTTGTTCCTTCCCTGAGGAATCTTACCCGTCTCTGGCTAACCAGTTATCTTCTAGGCCAAGCAGGGTTTTGTGAGGTTCAGTTCTATCTCCTTGGTAGTCTATGCCCTCGTGGCCTCCACATCCAGTACCTGCCTTGGGATCCCCTAGCCTGCTGTCTGGGCCCCTGCACTGATCCCATATCTCTGGGAACTCAGGTTCCTTTCCCAGGGAAGGATCAGCTCACACCATTGGGTGAGAGACAGATCCATTATACGAGCCACTCAAGGCTTCGACCTCAGCATGAATAGAAAGCTCAGGCCACAGCTGAGGGCAATTGGATTGTGAGAAGAGGGACCCTCTTGGCAAAAATGGTAAGAGAGGCCAGTATAGAATGCTCAAGTGCCTTCCCAGTGCCTCAATTCCTTCTGAAAGGGATTAAATCCTTTCATATCCTTTTTTAAACTGTTGCCAAACATTCAAATAATTAGTTTGTAATTTTGTTTGGGATAATTGTACAATATGCTTTTGTGAAATATGAACAATTATACTAACATTGTAGAATAATATGCAAGGATATTCTTTGCCCTAGGCCAAGGCAATTCAATTTCAAACTGGCTGTCAATTTCTTTCTGTAGCTTTATCTAAACTTTGTCAGGGAGGCCAAAACACAAATTACTTACTTTAGCTCAAGAGACCAAATATATTGAGTTTCAATTACAATCCTTAGGACCGTTGAAGGAAACTTCTCTTTATTTCCTTCCAAAATAATTTTCAGGCTACAGAGAGTTTCAATTAAAAATCTTTGTTGCATAAAATAATTTCTCTTAAGGTTATAGTGATGGCTAGTAAGGATTAGATTTAATTTTTTTTTCCTTATAATTTTTTTTTATTTTTATTTTTTACTTGTGTCATTATTCTCCTATTACCCTGTGTCCTCTACTTACCCACCAACCCACTGTTGTCTGTGTCCATTGATTAAGCTCATATTCATGTACACAAGTCCCTCTGTTGAACTGTCCTCCTTACTCCCTCCCACCCCCACTTTCCCTGAGGTATGATGTTCTGATCAACTTTTCTTAGTCTTGGGTCTGTTCTTGTTCATCAGTCTATGTCATTAATTATATTTCACAAATAAGTGAAACCATGTGATATTTACCTTTCTCTGCCTGGCTTATTTCACTAAGCATAATGCTTTCCATCTCCATCCATGTTGTTGCAAATGGTAGGAGCTCTTTTTTTTTTTTTTAACCACAGCATAGTATTGCATTGTGTAGATGAACCACTGTTTCTTAATCCATTCATCTGAAGATGGGCACTTAGGCTGTTTCCAAATCTCAGCTATGGTGAATTGTGCTGCTATGAACATATTCTTCCTGATTGGTATTTCTGTTTTCTTGGGATATATTCTTAGAAGTGGGATCACTGGGTCAAATGGAAGTTCCATATTTAGTTTTTTGAGGAAACTCCATACTGTTCTCCACAGTGCCTGCACCGGTCTGCATTCCCACCAGCAGTGCAAAAGAGATCCTTTTTCTCTGTATCCTCACCAACACTTGTCATTTGTTGATTTGTTGATGATAGCCATTCTGACAGGTGTGAGATGGTACCACAGTATTGATTTGATTTACATCTCTCTGATGATGTGACTTTGAGCAGGTTTTCTTATGTCTCTTAGCATTCCTTCTGTCTTTTTTGGAGAAGTGCCTATTTAGATCAATTGCTCATTTTTTAAATTGGGTTGTTTATCTATTTTTTTGTGAAGTTGTATGAGTTCTCTGTAAATGTTGGAAATTAAATTCTTATTGTTGATATCATTGGCAAAAATGTTCTCCCATGCAATGAGCTTTCTTCGTTTTGTTGATGGCTTCCTTTGCTATGCAAAAGTTCTTTATTTTGATATAGTCCCATTTGTTTATTTTCTTTTTAGCCTTCATTGCCCTAAGGGCAGTATCAGAGAAGAAGTTCCTTCAGCATATGTCCGAGATTTTGCTGCCTATGGATTCCTCTAGTATTTTTATGGTTTTCGTCTTATGGATAAGTTCTTTATCCATTTTGAGTTTATTTTTGTGTATGGCAAAAGATGGTGGTCTAGTTTCATTTTTTTTGCATGTATCTACCCAATTTTCCCAACACCATTTATTGAAGAGACTGTCTTGACTCCATTGTATGTTCATGCCTCTTTTGTCAAATATTAATTGGGCATAGTGGTTTGGGTGGATTTCTGGGTTCTTTATTCTATTCCATTGATCTATATGTCTGTTCTTGTGCCAGTACCAGGCTGTTTTGAGAACAGTGGCTTTGTAATACAGCTTGAAATCTGGCATTGTGATCCCACCTATTTTGTTCTTCTTTCTCAGGATTGCTGCAGCTATTCAGGGTCTTTTATTATTCCAGATAAATTTCTGTTCAAGATCTGTGAAGTATGCTGTTGGTATTTTTTTAAATATATTTTATTGATTTTTTTTACAGAGAGGAAGGGAGAGAGATAGAAAGTCAGAAACATCGATGAGAGAGAGACATCGATCAGCCGCCTCCTGCATGCCCCACTGTAGAGATGTGCCTGCAAGCAAGGTTCATGCCCCCAACCGGAATCAAACCCTGGACCTTTCAGTCCACAAGCTATCACTCTATCCACTGAGCCAAATCGGTCTTGGCTGCTGTTGGTATTTTAATGGGGGTTGTATTAAATTTATAGATTGCTTTGTGTAGTATGGACATTTTGATTATGTTGATTCTACCAATCCATGAACATGGTATGTTCTTCCATATATTTATGTCTTCCTCTACTTCTTTTTTCAGTGTTGTGTAGTTTTCCACATATAGGTCTTTTACCTCCTTAGTTAAGTTTATTCTTAGGTATTTAAAATTTTTTGTGTGATGGTAAATGGGATTGCCTTTTAGACTCTTTCTGTAAGTTCATTATTGGTGTATAGAAATGCCATAGATTTCTTGGTGTTAATTTTGTATCCTGCTACATTTCTGAATTCATTTATCAAGTCTAATCAATTTTTGATGGAGTTTTTAGAATTTTCTATGTAAAGTATCATGTCATCTGCAAATAAGAACAGTTTTACTTCTTCTCTTCCTATTTGGGTATGGTTTATTTCTTTTTCTTGTCTGATTGCAATGGCTAGTACTTCCAGCACTATATTGAACAGGAGTGGTGAGAGTAGGAATCCCTGTCTTGTTCCTGTTTTTAGGGGAAATGGTTTTAGTTTTTGTCCATTGAGTATGATATTGGCTGAGGGTTTGTCATATGTGGCTTTTATTATATTGAGCTATGATCCTTGTATTCCATCTTGCTGAGAGTTTTTATCAAGAAAGAGTGTTCGATTTTGTAAAATGATTTTTCTGCATAATTAATATGACTATGTGACTTTTATCTATCAATTTGTTCATGGGATGTATGATATATTTTGATTTACACATATTGTACCATCCTTGTATCCCTGGGATAAATGCTATTTGATCAAGGTGTATTATCTTTCTGATGTACTGCTGGATTTGATTTGCTAGAATTTTGTTGAGAATTATGGCATCTATGTTTATGAGGGATAGAGGCCTGTAATTCTCTTTCATTATGTTATCTTTATCTGGTTTTGGTATTAGGGTGATGCTGGCTTCATACAAAGAGTTTGGAATTGATCTTTTCTTAAATTTTCTGGAATATTCTGAGGACGATAGGTTTTAGTTCTTCCATGAATGTTTGATAAAATTCCCCTGTAAAGCTGTCTGGATCTGGGCTTTTGTTTGCTGAAAGTTTTTTGATAACTGATTCAATTTATTCCATAGTTATGAGCATATTGAGAGTTTTAGAATCTTCCTCAGTGAGTTTTGGAAGTTTATGTTTTTCTAGGAATGTGTCCATTTCTGCTAGGTTGTGTAATTTTTAGCATAGTGTTGTTCATAATATTTTTTTAGCAATCTTTGTATTTCTGTGGGGTCTGTTATTATTTTGCCTCTCTTATTTCTGATTTTGTTTATTTGGGTCCTTTCTTTTTGCTTCTTGGTGAGCCTGGTTAGAGGTTCATCAATCTTGTTTGTTCTTTTAAAGTATCAGCTCTGGGTTTTGTTGATGTTTTGTATTGTTTTTTTGGTCTCTATGTCATTCATTTCTGCTCTGATCTTTATTATTTCCTTCCTTTTGCTCACTATGGGCTTTTCTTGTTGCTCTTTCTAATTCTGTGAGTTGTTGAGTTAGGTGATTCATTATCATTTTTTTTTCTGTTTTTTTTTTTTTTGGGGGGGTAGGTTTGTAGAGCTATAAAGTTCTCTCTCAGCACTGCTTTCATTGGGTCCCATAGCATTTGAATTTTGTGTTTTTATTGTCATTAGTCTTCAGAATATTTATTTAGTTATTTAGTTATTTAGTTATTAAATATGTTTTATTGATTTTTAAAATTTTAATAAATAATTTTTGTACATATTATTACAATTGTTCCTTTTTCCTCCATTACTCCCCTCCACCTGGTTCCCACCCTACTCTCTACCCTTACCTCCCCACTATTGTCCTCATCTATAAATTTATGATTTTTGTCCAGTCTCTCCCTGTACCACCTCTCACTCCTTTCCCCTGAGAATTATCAGTCCACTACCTTTATGTGTCCCTAATTCTATTATATTCACCACTTAATCTGTTCATCAGATTTTCAGTTCACTTGATTTTTAGATTCACTTGTTGATAGATATGTATTTGTTGTTCATAATTTTTACCTTTACTGTTTTCTTCTTCCTCTTCTTAAAGAATACCTTTCTATAGTTCATATCAAACTGGTTTGGTGTTGATGAACCCCTTTAGTTTTTTCTTATCTGTGAAGTTCTTTATCTTCCCATCCATTCTGAATGATAGCTTCGCTGGGTAGAGAAATCTTGGCTGTAACTTCTTGCTAATCATCACGTTGAATATTTCTTGCCACTCCCCTCTGGCCTGCATAGATTCTGTTGAGAAATCAGCTGACAATTTTTATGGTGCTCCCTTGTAGGTAACTGTTTTTCTCTTGCTGTTTTTAATATTCTCTCTTTGTCTTTTGCTCTTGGTATTTTAATTATGATGTGCCTTGGTGTGGTCCTCTTTGGATTCCTTTTGTTTGTGGTTCTGTGCACTTCCTGGACTTATAAGTCTCTTTCTTTCATCAAGTGGGGGAAGTTTTCAGTCATTTCTTCAAATAGGTTTTCAGTTTCTTGCTCTCTCTCTTCTTCTGGCATCCCCATAATTCTGATGTTGGTATGCTCGAGGTTGTCCCATAGGCTCCTTACACTATCTTCACATTTTTGGACTCTTTTTTCTTTTTTCTTTTCCAGTGGAGTGTTTTTTTCCTTTGTATTTCAATAATTTGACTTGATTCTTGCAATCCTCTAGTCTGCTGTTAGGTCTCTGTATAATATTTTTTATCTCAGTCAGTGTGTGTTTAATTTCTAGTTGGTTCTTTTTCATTTCCTCTTGGGTCTTGCTGAATTTATCCATTTTTTTCTAGGAAATTCTTAAAAAACCTTATAACTATGGTTTTGAACTCTATATGCAGTCATTTGTTTTCTTCCATTTCTTATGTTTGTGGTCTGTTCTTTAGTCTCCACATATTTTGCTGCTTCCCTGAGTTGGTAGAGTAGCTTTGTGTGCTAGCTGTCCTATGTGGTCCAGTAGCTCTGCCTCCCCAGTTACCTAAGGTGGATACTCTTGGTGCACCCCATTGTGAATTATGTGTACAGTCTTGTTGTAGTTAATTCTTGATTGTTGTTGGTATCGCTGGGGGAGATTGACCTCCAAGTCAATTGGTTGTGAGGATCAGCTATGTCTGCACATGTGGGGTTGTTTCCAGACCTCTGCCTTTCATGTGAGCACACGTGAACTTCCAGAACTTTGCCTTTTGATTCCCCAGAGTTTCTGTGTGCTCTAGGGACCTGTATGAGTCTGGGTCCCAGGGGTCCCACCCGAAACTGGGTTTCAGTAAAATTGGACCTGGATTTCAGTGCTGTTTTGAGATTCTGAAGCCAGGCACAATCAGCAGTCTGAGTTCTGTGTGTGCACTTTTAGGAGCCCCCAGACTCTGTCTTTAATGGCTCTGCTAAGTTTCTGTGCACTCCTTCCTTTCACAACAGCCCAGACTCCCACTATGAGTCTCACCTGGAGCTGGGGTTCAGTGCAGTTGGGATTTTCTGTCTCTCCCGGCCCCCACCCCGAAGAGAAGGAGCCAGCTAGACCCTCTTCTGTTTGTCCTCTTCAAAAGTGAGCACATCTCCATACCTCAGCTTTTGCAGCTCATCTGAGTCTCCGTGACCCCCTCTATTTCCTTCTAGTTGTAGAATTTCCACTCAGCCATCTTTCCTGTGGTTCTGGATGGTGTCCATTCTGTCTTTTAGTTGTAGTTTTGAAATTGTTGTGCGAGGCAGCAGCTTAGGTGTTCCCCTATTCTGCCATGTTCATTCTCCCAGGATATTTTCAATTTCTTCTTTGATCTCATTAATAATCCAATCATTGTTTAATAACATTCTATTCAACTTCCAACTGTTTGAATTTTTTGGAATGTTTTTATTGTAGTTTATTTCTATTATTATGTCATTGTGATCTGAGAAAATGCTTGATATGATTTCAATATTTTTTTAATTTGGGGAGACTCATCTTGTGACCCAATATGTGATCTATTTTTGAAAATGTCCATGTCCACTTGGGAAGAATGTATATTCCATGGCTTTGGGGTGAAATACTTTGAAGATGTCAATCAGGTCCATCTGATCTAGTGAGTTATTTAGAATTGCTGTTTCTTTGCTGATTTTTTGTCTAGAGGATTTATCCAGTGATGTCAGTGGTGTATTAAAGTCCCCTACTATGATTGTATTATTGTCAATCTCTCCCTTGATATCTTTCTGGAGTTTTTTTTTTTTTTTTTTATGTGTTTGGGTGATTCTGTATTGGCGTATATATGTTTACCAAAGTTATATCTTCTTGTTGAATTTCTCCTTTTAGTATTATGTAGTTGCCTTCCTTATCTTTTGTTAAGACCTTTACTTTGAGGTCTATTTAATCAGATATAAGTATCACCACCCCAGCTTTATATTCATTTTTATTGGCCTGAAAAATATTTTTCTATCCCTTCATTCTCAGTCTGTGTGAATCCTTTGTTCTGAGGTGGGTCTCTTGTAGACAGCAAATATGTGGGTTTTCTTATCCATTCAGCTACCCTATGTCTTTTGATTGGTGCATTTAACCCATTTACATTTAATGTTATTATTGACAAGTCCGTGTTTGTTGTCATGTTTTTCCTTAGTGTTTATGTTTCTTCTTGCTTTTCTCTTTCTTCTTTTCATAGCAGTCCCTTTAGCATTTCTTGCATTGTTGGCTTGGTAGTGATAAAGTAATTTAGCCCTTTTTTGTTTGTGAAGCTCCTGATTCCACCTTCAATTTTGGATGGTAGCCCTGCTGGATATAGTATTCTTGGGTTCAGACCCTTGCTTTGCATAACTTTATATATTTCATTCCATTTCCTTCTCCTTGATGTGTTTCTGTTTGAGATGTCAGTTGATATTCTAATAGGAGATCCCTTGTAGGTAACGTTCTGTCTCTTTCTGGCAGCCTTTAATATCCTTACTTTGTCATTAGTGTTCGCCAATTTAATTATGATGTATCTTAGTGTCAGTCTTTCAGGCTTCAGCTTATTTGGGACTCTGTGTACTTTTTGAACTTGCATAGTTTTTATTTTTTGTTTGTTTGTTTTGCCAATATCAGAAAAGTTTTCTGTCATTATTTCTTCAAATAGGTTTCCTATTTCTTACTTCTCTTCCTCTCCTTCTGGTATCCCTATTAAGCAAATGTTTGGTTTTGTGTTGTCCCAAAGCTCCCTTAGACTCTCTTCTTGTTTTTTAAGTCTTCTTTCCAGTTGCTTCTGTATTTGTATGTTTTTTCCTACCTTGTCTTCTAATTCACTGATGCAGTCCTCAGCCTCTTCTAATCTATTGTTTAGGTCTTCCATTTTGTTCCTTATTGTAGCAATATCATTCTTCATCTTCTCTAGGTTTCTTTTCATGTGGTGAAATTCTCATTCAGCTCCTTAGAGTTCTCATTGAGTTGTGTGTATTTGTCATTGAGTTGTGTGTATTTGTCATCCATCTGTTTCAACATCCTTAAAACCATTACTCTGAATTCTTTCTCTAATATGCTGCTGGCCTCAATTTTATTTAACTCCCTTTTGGTGATTCCTCTTTTTCTTTTCTTTGGGGATTGCTTTTTTTTCCCCCATGTTTTCCTGTAGTGTTTTAATTGTAGATCCAATTGTTTTTTACCCAAAGTTGTTTTTTTTTTTTGTTTTGTTTTTTTGTGGTGTGTTTTTTTTGGGGGGGGTTGGGGGGAAAGGACGGAATGGTGCTACTGGTGTTTTCTCTGTTTTCCTCTGCTTGTTAACCTGCTGCATTTCCCTACTTGAGTTATTTGGATTTTCTTGATGTAAATCTGCAAGTTTGAGCAGAACAACTGTGGTGTCTAAAAGTTGGCAACCTATTTTTCTTGTTTAGCACCCTTAATTGAGATCACATGTGCCTAGTGGGGACTCACAGTGGCACCAAGGATCCGTCTGTCTGGGTGAAGTGGTTCAGGGGCCTACACTCTAGAGAGGCATAACTGTGGTGCCCAGAGTTCTGTAGTTGTGGGGTGGGCAGACTCAGCATTTGATGTTGCACCTGTGATGGATAGGCACTTACTTCCAGTGGTGGCTCACAGAAGCACCCATGATAAGTTTGCCAGAGAGGCACACTGAAGCACTCTGAAGGGCCCTGGCAATATAGCCGTGTAATTGAGGTGTCTGTGGGCAGATATCCAGAATGCGTGAGTTCAAAAATTCTACTGCTGGTGTGGGGCCTGGGGGTGGGTGGGGAGAGTGTGCCCATGTTTGTTTGAAGTCACACCCAGGGAGAGCTCATAGTGGCTCCCAAGAGCCCTCCATGGGTAGAAGTTCCTTTTGGAACTTTGCATCCGTGGAGACATGTTTGTCAGGTGCAGTGCTCTAAGGCACTCTACTGGGTTCTGCACTGCAGTTGAGCCTCTGGGGTAGATATGGGTATTTATTTAGGAAGAGGTAATTCAGAAATTCTACTGCGGGGCAGGGTGCCCTTGTTTGTGCCAAATACCACCAAGCAGAGACTCAGAACTGCTTCCAGAGTGCACTGTGTATAGAAGAGCTCAGGTATCCTGTTTCATTGTGGAGGATCCTTTTTATTTCTTTCCAGCGCAGCTCTCTGATGACGCTCCCTGAAGGGTCCTGCACTGAGGTTGAGCTGTAGGGGTAAATGTGGGTAGTTATTTAGTAGGAGGGAATTTATAAATTCTACTGCAGGGCCATGTGCCTTTGTACAAAATCACACCCACAGGGGCTCCTGGTGGCTCCCAGGCACTGTCTAGGGTGCAGAGTACCCTGGTTGCCTGAGAGCTGGAAATGTGCTAATATGGACCAGAGTTCTGCTGCTAGAGAGGGTGAGGTTGCACTTACTGCTTTGGAGGTGGAGGTCTCAGGGTCTGTGGGTCTGCAGCTGTGGCAGCAGGGTTTTGGCTGGAGTGGCTACTGGGTTGCAGGACAGTTCCAAGGCCTTTCTGGTTGGTGGTGTTGATGAGTTCCCAAAAAAAGGCCATTTTCCCCTTCAAGATGGTGTGGGCTCTGTGCCAGAGTCTTACAGTCCAGGGAATGCCTGCTGCAGTAGTCGTCTCTCCTTGTCTAAGAGAGCCTGGACTGCTAGCCCCTGCTGCTCTTGAGATTTTACTGTCCCTTATTCACACACCCATCACACACATCCACATACCTTCTTTTCATCCCTTCACTTACTTCCTCTCCCTCACCTCCATCCTGCCAGCCGCCATATTTTTTTTAATATTCTGCTTTTTCAGTATTACAGTCACTTTCTTGCACAGGTAGAAACCCGAGGGTCTGCTTTTAATATGCCCAAGTAAGTTCCTGCTGGAATACAACCAGTCTCTCCCACAGATAACTAAAACATGTAGAAATATGCTAGAAAATCACTCTACTGAATGCACTAAAGACATGCTAAAACAAGAAGAAAAATTCTGGAAGAGAATGGAAACTGGGGAGAAAGGGACAGAATAGAGTGAGTTACTCACTTTAAAAGCTTTAACCTGGGGATATATTGGGTGAATTCAGGTCCATTAATACATCTAAAACTGATTAAAATAAACAGTCTTGTGGCCAGATGAATCAGAAGACAACGTGGATATAACCTGTCCCTAGAATGTGAGGAGTTTCTCTTAGTAAGGAGAATTGTAAGCATGAGGACCCCCACATTAGAAACAGTCAAAGGACAAACTGAGGTTTGATAAACTATACTGATGAAATGAGAAAAATAAAATGTATTCAGCTATAAGCAATGATTGAGATGGAGAAAGTGTTTCTAAATGCCATTAGTCCAACTCTTTCTGAAATATATTGTTAATTTTTAGGCATGTAGAATCTGTAAATACTTAGTTTCTGTTTTTCATATATCTACATAATGCTGCTCATTAATACATTTTTAATTACTTTTTTGGGGGTTGATGTTTACATAGTATCTTTACAAATGATTTTTAAAATTGTAGTCCATAAATCATAAACCTATGTTCATATGTAGTTTAATGCATTTTAAAATCATAAAAATAATTAAATTTCCACATGATGCATATTTTTTTATTGGGCATTTAAGGCATATATCTATGGAAAAGATTAATTCACAACTAAATACACAAACAAAATGGAGAAATAGAGAGAGAGAGTAAGCTACTCACTTTGAAAGATTTTTTAATGTATTATACAAAGTTATAAAAGTAAATGAAATAAAAAATACCCAAAATTTGAAGGAATATGAGAGAGACACAAAAATGTCCCAAAAGCGGTACAGTTAATTTTATATTAATGATCAGTATCATCCCTCAAATATATCATAATGTGTAGTAAAATGCTAACAATATAAAGTCATTCAACACTTCTGTAGATCTGGATATGTAAAAATGAAGATCAAGGCTATAAATATAAGCTAGACACATTCACACATTATCCATATACACATGAATAAATTTGCACGTTTCTGACACTATATTAAGGTTAAAAAGCTAAAAGGAGTGTTACTTCTTACTTCTAATTAGTTGATCCATATTGTAGGTTTTATAAAGTTAATGTACTTATTTTCTTAGGATAAAGTTTAGTAACTCATTCAAGCATTAGTTTTATTCTATAAGTTTAATCAGAGGTCCCCCACTTACTGTTGCATCAAAGGTCCTTATATCTAGTACAATGAAACTTGAAAACGATCATCTATTACAGGAAGTCTACTTAAAAGTTTTATTTTATCTGGTTCTTCATATACCAGGTCCTGACTGGTTAAGAAAGAATTAACAACAACAACAAAAATATTAAAAAAAATAAATAAAAAGAAGAAGAGGAAGAAGAAAAAGACCCCAGCCAGGGTAGCTCAGTGATTGAGCATCAACCTTTGAACCAGGAGGTCAGGGTTCCCAATCAGGGCACACGCCCAGGTTATGGATTCCATCCGCTGCATGAGTTGTACAGAAGGTAGCTGATCAATGATTCTCTCTCAAAATCAATGTTTCTATCTCCCTCTCCCTCTCCTTTTCTCTCTGAAATCAATAAAAACATTTTTAAAAATTAGAAGAAAACATAAAATGAAGAAACAGAGACAGGGGAGAACAAAAGGAAGGAAAGAGTACAAAGAGATAGGAAAAGAGGGCATGAGCAGAGACTATTGGTATTTTCTCACTGGCACTCAGTTAATACTAGTTTACTTCTGAAAATAATATCCTATATTTTTAAAAATAGTTATTTTGCCTTTCTTTATACTTTTATTAACATATTACTATATTATCTTCTATTGAATTTTATGCATCTTTATTTTTAATTGATATATTCTTTCATTTTTAATACTCCCTTTTTTACATAACATAAACACTTGCCCATGTTATTTAAAACTCTTCATAAACATCATTTTTATTTTATTTTTTGAGTATTTTCCTTTTTAATTTCTTTTTTAAATTAAATTTTTATTATTCAGATTATTACATTTGTTTCTCTTTTTTCCCCTCCATAGCACCCCTCCACCCAGCTCCCACCCCTCCCTCTGCCCTTAGCTCCCTCCCATTAATCTCATCCATAGGTGTATGATTTTTGTCCAGTCTCTCCCTGTACACCCCTCACCCCTTTCCCCCTGAGAATTATCAGTCCACTCCTGTTCTGTGCTCCTGATTCTATTATATTCACCAGTTTATTCTGTTCATAAAATTTTTAATTCACTTAATTTTTAGATTCACTTGTTGATAGATATGATTTTGTTGTTCATAAATTTTTGGCTTTTACCTTTTTCTTCTTCCTCTTCTAAAAGAGTACCCTTCAGCATTTCATATAATACTGGTTTGGAGTTGATGAACTCCTTTAGCTTTTTCTTATCTGTGAAGCTCTTTATCTGCCCTCAATTCTGAATGTTAGCTTTGGATAGATTATTCTTGATTGTAGGTTCTTGCTATTCATCATGTTGAATATTTCTTGCCACTCCCATCTGGCCTGCATCGTTTCTGTTGAGAAATCAGCTGACAGTCATATGGGTGCTCCCTTGAAGGTAATAAACTGTTTTTCTCTTGCTGCTTTTAATATTCTCTCCTTGTCTTTTGCTCTTGGTATTTTAATTATGATGTGTCTTGGTGTGGTCCTCTTTGGATTCCTTTTATATGGGGTTCTGTGTGCTTCCTGGACTTGTAAGTCTATTTCTTTTACCAGATGTGGGAAGTTTTCAGTCATTATTTCTTTAAATAGGTTTTCAGTATCTTGCTCTCTCTCTTCCTCTGGCACCCCCACAATTC
>PVJN01024572.1:0-30907 GCA_004026805.1 Lasiurus borealis | reverse complement strand
TAATATGAAATTCAAATTTTATTTTTAAAATGTATTTTTAATTATAGTTGATATACAATATTATATTAGTTCCAGGTGTAGAACACAGTGATCCAACATTTATATACCTTACAGAGTGATCACCACAGCCAGTCTAGTAATCATCTGTCTTTGTACATAGTTATTAAATGTTATTGAGTCCATTCCCTATTCTGTATATTACATTCACATGACTTACTTTATAACTGGAAGTTTGTACTTCTTAATCCCTTTCCTTTTTTTCTGCACAAACCCCCACCTTCCCTCCCCTCTGGCAACCATCAGTTTGTTCTCTGTATCTATGAGTTTCTGTTTTGTTTGTTCGTTTGTTTCTTTTTGGATTCCAGATATAAGTGAAAGCATATGGGATTTGTCTTTCTCTGTCCAACTTATTTCACTTAACATAATACTCTGTAGGTCCATCCATGTCCAAAAGAGCAAGATTGAATTCTTAATCCAATTTGTGAATCTCAATCTTTAATAGGGGAGTAGATTCCATTTATATTTATCATGATCATGAATACATTTGTTTACTTATGTCATATTTTTCTATGCTATTTTGAATGTTTCCTTATCATTTTTATTTGTTTTATGATTTAAAATTTTTGTGGTTTATTTATTTATGTTTGTGTCCATGAGTTTCTGTTTTATATCCCACATATGAGTGAAATCATAGAGTCTTATCTTTTTTCTGACTGACTTATTTCACTTTATTCAGTCCTCTATTGCAGGGACACTTTGGTTGTTTCCATGTCTTATCCGTGGTGATTTAAAAAAATAATTTTTAAATATTTTTATTGATTTTTTCACAGAGAGGAAGGGAGAGTTAGAAACATCGATGAGAGAGAAACATCGATCAGCTGCCTCCTGTACACCTCCTACTGGGGATATGCCCACAACCAAGGCACATGCCCTTGACCGGAATCGAACCTGGAACCCTTCAGTCCACAGGCCGACGCTCTATCCACTGAGCCAAACCGGTCAGGGCGCAAATATATTTTTCACTTTCAAAAGAAAACACCTGATTGAGGCGGCCGATTTCCAAAATGTGGAGGTGACTACGGAAATTGTTGAGATGACAAGTCTCTACTCACACTCTACCCCATAAAAGAACCATTTAGCTGGTGAAAATTATTTTTCAAAAACCCCACCATTGACACTCTCTGGCACTCGTCCCAAGGACGTACAGCAAATAGAAACATTCATTCAAGAAAATCTTCTGCTTACACCTTAGTCAGAACAGTGGGAGTCTGTAGCATTTGAGCCGTGAACTGCTCCCCACTCCCCAACTCAGGGTGATGAAAGCTCTTTTGGAAACTCCAGCCCAGAAGATGGGGCTCCCTTTTCTTCCCGCCCCCATGCTTTCACTCCAGGAAGGGCGAGCGGGCAGAGTCTCTCATCTCTAGTCAGCTCTGTGCTGCAGAAGCTTCATCCAGGCAGATGCTGGGAGGGGACTGCAGCTCCCTCCCCTGCCCGGTCTCCCCAGGAGGGCAACGATTCCACTAAACGTGGCACTAGGTCCCACCTGACCACCCCTCCCTCCCTCGCTTCGGCTTGCTCACAGGGCAGAGGTTCTAAAGCAGGAGGAGGAGCGAGAGAAGACGCAGGCGGATGACCCCTGCCCGCTTCCCATCTTATAAAACAGATGTGTCACCCCGCGGTGCCCACACGGGGTGTGTGTATGTGTGTGCGCAATATTTGTTAGCTATTATTGTGAAAGACAGTTTGGCAGAGTGTCTTTGGATACAACCTTGTTCTCTACAAATGTCTAGCTGGTGCTCCATTTTCTTCTGAAAGCTGACATGGCAGAGAAGTCTGAAACCAAACTGTCTTTGTTGCTTGGAGCGTAGTGGTGAAGAGCGCTGGTCGGACGGCCTGGGTTGGAATTCTGTCCTCCTGTTTAGACTGGACGTATGACCTTGGGCAAGTTTCTTGACCTCTAATCCTTACCGCCATCACCTGTACAGCGAGGCGACTCCTAGACCTCCCCATCGTGTACCCTGTGCGTTTGTTGGCCAAACTTCTCTTTGATTCGCTTATTTTTCTCACTCCGCCCTTCGCATGCTGGAGGGATTTCGAATCACAGTACCCGCAGCCCCTGGCCAGTTCTCTTACTCCATCCTCTTGGCCACTGGGATGGATCCAAGGGCGAGCACGTGGCAGAAAGACAACTGGAGACCTCCTCTGGTGAAACCAGGACAGAGACTCCCTCTCTCTCTCCTGGTGTCACTGAGCTCTGATAATGTGAGCCAGGAGCGGCCGGTGCCCCGCCTGGAGGGAGCCTGCGGGCCCCCAGGAGGGATGAGAGCGCTGAGGCAGCTGGAGCGCAAAGGGATCCCGGCGACATAGTCTGAGTGCCTGAATCTGGTCACCTTAGAGGCCAGCACCACCCTGTTCTGGAATGCTCTGGAGTCTAAAGGAGAGGAGTCACGCAGAGCATCAAGCAGTGTGCAGAGCAAACGATGTTTTCTCCTGTCTTGATGATCCCCGGTTGTTTTCTTTGTAGCTAAAACGTATTGCCTTGTGTGTGCAATTAGATAATCCTCCCTGAAACGGGGTAAGTTCCTTCAGTCTGCACATGGAGATCTCCCTTAAATTCAGAAAAACCTTTTTCTTAAAGATCCTTCATGCCCTGGCCGCCTATCTCCGCTGGTTAGAGCATCATCCCAATATGCCAAGGTTGCTGGTTTGATCCCTGGTCAGGGCACACACAAGGATCAACCAATGAATGCATACATAAATGGAATAAATCTCTCTCTCTCTCTCTCTCTCTCTCTCTCTCTCTCTCTCTCTCTCTCCCTCCCTCCCTCCCTCCCTTCCTCCCTCCCTCCCTCCCTCTCACCAATAAATGAACATTAAAAAAATAAAATAAAACATCTCTCATCATGTATTCCTCGGCCAGGGACGTCACGCACCTGTAATTTGTTGATCATTGTCCCCGTGTCAACGCTCTCATCATTCTTCTCCACATCTGAACACTGAGTTCCTCGGGGCATGGACGTGGGTGATGCAGTATCAATGCCAAGAGCTGGTGCTCCTGCGCCATACCATGCCCGCGGAGGACTCTCAGCCACTGGCTGCCACAAGCCCAGCCCCAACAGGCTTCTGCCTGTCCCGGTCCCACTGTCTTTCTAGTGGCAGGTGTTTGCTACAGGCTTTCTCAGTAACAGTGTCAGTGAGGAGCAGGGTCCCAGAAAGCCGTGCCCTCAGCGGTGCCCGGAGCCGGTGGGAAATGCAGGCTCCCAGGCCCCGTCCTGCATCAGGAGCGGTTTCACCACATCCCCAGGGGCGCTGTCCCCCATTAAAGTTTGAGGAGCTCTGCTCCAGAGCACAGGATCAGTTTGAACCTTTTATGCATAATCCATTTTGGGGGTCTTCTCCCAAAGTCTTTTTTTTTCTCCAGCAAAAACCTTCCCAGCCCTAACCGATTTGGCTCAATGGATAGAGCTTCGGCCTGCAGACTCAAGGGTCCCAGGTTCGATTCCGGTCAAGGGCATGTACCTTGGTTGCGGGCACTTCCCAAGTGGGGAGTGTGCAGGAGGCAGCTGAGTCGATGTTTCTCTCTCATCGATGTTTCTGACTATCCCTCTCCTTTCCTCTCTGTAAAAAAAATCAATGAAATATATTAAAAAACACACACAACAAAAACCTTCTCAAACTGACCAGACCAGATCATGTAATGCTTTGACACTTGATTTTCATGTGAGTTTTCCCTGAATATAATGACCATAAAGTGGGGGTTCCATTGCTGGGTCACTTAAAAGTCATAGGCGCAATTCACACTTTATACAAACCTTAATTTTACTCAGTCAGATTACTACTGTGTCCTTGGCTTGCCTCACCTTTTGGAGAATTATGAAACTTTCCACATTTTTGCCAGCTGCTTCTTCCTGTTTTGCTCTCAATTTGGGTTGTTTCTATTTGCTTGATGCCTGAATGCAAAAACAAGTAAAAAAAATCATTTGTGGTTCATGTAAACACAGAGCACAATTCAAATTTCTTCCATATGAGATTCTCAGACGAGGAATTATGTCCGATTGCTGGTGAGAACATTTTTGCCTTAAAATGTAATGTTTAATCGTTACTCCTTTGAGCATATTTATTGAACCATTTTGGGGTGAAAAGTCATTTGAATTTGAATAACGAAAATAATTACAATAATGAAACGGCGTTAAGAAGGAGTCTTTGTTCAAAATGCGGGACAATTTTCAAGAGCTGCCTTAACAAATGTTGCTAACTGAAAGGTCACTCTGTAAGATACTTATGTTCTTGGCAAAAAGTAGAAAGTATGAGCACATCTAGTATTGGCCCCGGAACGGGGAGTTGGGAATTCTCTTCTGCTGGAGGGAATGTATATTAGTATAGTCATTTTGGAGAGCAATATTGAAAACGTGCCATATCCAGCAATTTTACTTCTTTTACTGCAAGCGAAACTTATAAACATGAGCAAAGAGGCGTTTATCAGGATGTACTAATATTTCTTACGGTATCATTGGTGTGCGCCCGCTTTTCTGTGTATTCACCTGAAATGCTGGTTAAATTGCAGATTCCTGAGCTTTCTCACGGATGTACTAAAAGTCAGAATTCCTGCGGATTGAGGCCCAGGAGTCTGCATCTTTCTTTAGTAAGGTGTGCTCGTGCAAGTTTGAAAACCACTGCACTTTTCTTAATCAGAAGTGGTCTAGTTTTATGGATTTAGTAAGTAAGCGGTTATAAGGTCCATAGGAAAGAGAAAGGAAGCACCTAATATCTGTAATGCTTGCCCCACTGCAAAGATTCTTTGATATTTGACGTATTTTTGTCTTTGTATTGTTTGTTTTTTAGACTTGCGGTGGAAACTTCCAAATATACAACCAGAAGGAAAGCGGGGTGTGTGTGTGTGTGAGAGGAATTAGGAGAGGGTATGGGGGGATAAATGGCGATGGAAGGAGACTCGACTCAGGGTGGTCAACACACAATATAATATATAGATGATGTATTATAGAATTGTATACCTAAACCTATATACTTTTATTAACCAATGTCACCCCGTTAAATCCAATAAAAAGTAAAGAAAAAGAAAAACTAAAATATACACCCAAAGAGGATAATACATCAAACCCTCATTTGTCCATCATCCAGCTTCAACAATTGTGTGCTTATGGCTAATTTTATTTTAATTATATCCCCTACCCACTACACCCTAATCTCCTGTTCTGTCCTCACTGATATTATTATCAAGGCTATCTCTGACAGCTTTTTTTATCTGTAAATAGTTTGATAATGTATCTCTAAAACAAAAGTACTCTTTGAAAAATATAATCACACTATCATTACACCTAAATCAAATTAACAATAATCTGTTTATATCAATATGTATCTTGTCATTGTTAACAACCATCCACTCAGTGTTCACATTCCTTCAATTGTCTCATATTTTTTTCCCCACTTGCTTGAATCCAGATTGAAATCCGTTTCCTATACGGCGATTGATTGATATGACTTTTAAGTCTTTTCTTATCTCTTGGTTTCCTCTCCAATTTTTTTTTCTCTTAATTTATTTGTTGAAGAAAGCAGATCCCAGAGTTTCCCACCATCTTGATTTAAGTCGATTGCATCCCTGTGGTTTCATTGATATGGTTCCATGTCTCTTGTATTTCCTGCAACTTGGCAGGGCTGGAGGCTCGATCAAGTTCAGGTTTGACTTTTTTGGCTGGCGGTGCTAATGGAGAGGAGAGGGCCTCTTCCCTGATTGCTAGTGGGGTTGGAATCCAGAGAAAAGGAGTTTTTTGGGGGCTCACGGGGGAGGATGAGATATAGCAGAAAGCTTTATTTCTGTGTAATCACATCCCTCCGTTTCCAGAGTCCCATTTCCCTTCATCCAGCCATAGGCGCGCAGCAGGGGCTTCAGCAGAACTAAAATCAGGGCCAGAGTCCAGAGTTTCCTTTCCACGTTGAAGCTGGGGCCAGGCCAGCATCGGGCCAGCTTAGCGTGTGTTTCCCGCTGCAGTCCATCGGTCCGTGGCGTGTGGGGTCCGTATGGCCATGGGGCGTATGGGTGGGTGAATGCAAGGAAACAGCAGCAAAAACAGAGCCCGCCAGCCGAGAGCCAAGCCTGACAAGAAAGCAACAAGAGAGAGAGCTCCTTTGTTTAGGGGATTATGTATTCCCAAATTTTCTTTTTTTTTTTTAAATATATATTTTATTGATTTTTTTTTTTTTTACAGAGAGGAAGGGAGAGGCACAGAGAGTTAGAAACATCGAGGAGAGAGAGACATCCATCAGCCGCCTCCTGCACATCCCCCGCTGCGGATGTGCCCGCAACCAAGGTACATACATACCCTAGACCGGAATCGAACATGGGACCCTTTCAGTCCGCAGGCCAACGCTCTAGCCACTGAGTCAAACCGGTTTCGGCTATATTCCCAAATTTTTGCATGTTTGCAGTCATCAAGCCCATTCTGGCCAACCATGTCTGTCCCCAGGTGTGATTGACAGGCGAGTACCTCCTCGAGTCACCCCAGCTTTACTCAGCATGCATCTCTTTTCCTTTTGTTAGATCCCTTCCCCCCATGTTTTGCAGGGAATTGGCTTGTGGTTCCCTGGGGAGTGCAAAGTTGCAGCTTCCTGCTAAAGCTGCCCAAAGGACATGCTTCTGATGCCTGGCCTTTCCCCTTTGCTCCTTGCCTCTAATTAATAACTAGCTAATCACAATGGTGTCAGTGGTGGTGTGTACCTCCATAGGAGGCTTACGTCTGGTTGTCGCTCTGCTTAGCAGCCACTGATGACTGTTGCCTAGGTCCATTGATTCATGAGGAGTTGCAAAATGGTGATATCTAACTCTAGCAAGTCTTCATGCATTCGTTGAAATACTTCTATGAAAAGAAAATGCCCTTCACCAACTATATGTTTAACCTGAGGAGCAGTTCATACAGGATAAGTGCCTGATCTTTCCCTTCACTAGTTTTCAAAACAATGAGTTGGGTCTGCAGCATTCTCCAAAGGTGATCATTTTAAAAAACACACCACAAGCCCAAACCGGTTTGGCTCAGTGGATGGAGCGTCAGCCTGCGGACTGAAGGGTCCCCAGGTTCGATTCCGGTCAAGGGCATGTACCTTGGTTGCGGGCACATCCCCAGTGGGGGGCGTGCAGGAGGCAGCTGATTGATGTTTCTAATTCTCTATTCCTCTCTGTAAAAAATCAATAAAATATATATATAAATTTTAAAAAACACACCACAAGATATTCACAAAGCTGTGCAACCGTCACCACTAGTTGATCATTCTAAAAAATATTTTTATTTTTTTTAGAGAGAAAAGAAGGGCAAGGGAGAGAGAAACATGGATATGAGAGCGAAACATCAGTCAGCTACCTCCTGCACACGCCCTAATGGAGACTGAGCCTGCAACGTGGGCATATGTCCTAATGGAGAGTCAAAGAAGCACCATTTAAATGCACTGGAGGATGTCCTGCCCACTGAGCCACACGAGCCAGGGCTAGTTGATCATTTTTTAAAAATGCCATTACAAACTCATCCACCTATTTGATGCATTTCAATTCATAGCAATTATTCTTTTGATATTCAAATTTTTAAATCTTTCGCAAACCGGCATCTCTTTAAAACTGGTTCCTGACACCTTTTGACACCCGGTAAGCTTTCTGTTCTGAGGAGTTATTCCTGGTTCATCTTGTACTTTTCCACTCCAGCCCAGGAATCAGTCATGTCTCTCAGAACTGTGGTTCCTCTAGTCGAAAATCGTCCAGAGAGGCAGCATGCTCATTATTTTCTCACTTATATTCGGGAATTAAACAATGTCTTATTCAACTAATGACTCGTGTATAAAATCCTGTTTGAAAATCACGTAATTGTCAGTCATTGTTCATTTTAAAATGATTTCCCTTGGGGAGGTTGTGTGGCTTAAAAACTCAAATTAAAAATTCTTACTTGGCATTAATTATAGCCTGCTGAATTCCAACTTGATGCAACTTGCTCATGTTAAGATAAGTACATATAAGATGACTTGAGTATCAAATATCAGATAGATGGTTAATTGTTATAGGGTGTGCTTAATTCAATAAAACTAGAGCCTTCCTAGGGGAAAGTAAGTGTTTTTTAACCTTTGGGACATAAAATAATTACCACAACATTATCCGAGGTCTATATTTCCTCATAAACCAATAACTTATTGTTTTCTATTTGGATTTCCAGCAGTTAGTGATGTGAAGTGAAAAATCAACAGTATTTCTCCTTCTCTTTCTAAGAGCTTCTTTTCTGACTAATCTTTCTCTGGAAAAAAATGATTGAAAGGCCTTGTATTATTTCTGGCTCAAGGACCTGTAAACATGTCAGGAATTTTTAGTTAAGTTATTAAAACATTGTCAAAACCTTGAGTAGATGCTTTTAACTATCTGATATACATTAACAGCTCTGAAGGAACAAATAAATTTTAGCACGTACCCCAAATCCCTTGACTGCTTTGTAAATCACCTATTTTGCATTCACAGCATATACCTTTGAAATGTTCTGCTCTCAATCTCCCTGAGTCAAATTTTATTTGAGAAAATGGAAGGACTTAAGAATGTTTTTATTCTGCCATAGGTAACCTCCTCATTCAGACTTCTCCAAGTACCACGTCTTTGTATTCCCTGTGCCCAGAATTCTAGAGGTCCTTAATACTAAAACAATGAACAAAAGTATCAAGGCTAGTAGGCTGTAGTAGGTCCTTTAAGTGCAAGGTGTCAGGTTAATCACCCAGTGATTAATTACCAAATGTGTTCAGTGATCTTAGGTGTCCTCAAGTCCTATTGTAAATATTCTCATAAACTATGTGTTGCTTTTATTATAACATCGAATGGTTTCTATTTTTTTTTTTTTTTGATTTGGGAGAAAAAGACATCCATTTGCTGTTCCACTTGTTTATTCATTCATTGGTTGACGCTCATTCATTGGTTGACGCTCGCATGTGCCCTGACTGGAGATTGAACCTGCGATCTTGGCAGATTGGGACAACTGGGCTCTCCAGCCAGGGCAACACGGAATGACTTCTGATCTCTGCTGTTCACACTTCCTTTGTGCCTTTCCTTTATCATAAGTATTTTATATTAAGGGTATTTCTAGTAAAGTGCTTTTTATCATACGCTGTTCTTTACAGCTTTCCATAAACGGACTTGACGTAGAAGTCACTTTCCCTTTTTTGAAAAAAGAAAAGTATAGTTGATTTCACCTGCATAATCATCTGTGGGGGCTAATTTTTGTTGGACTTCAATACGTTTATGTAATTAATAGAAATAAGCTTTCCTTTTCTTGTTTCCCATCGAAGTCTTTATGCATGAAAAGTAATGGCAAAGGGCTCTTTTATTATAAAAGTACCTAAACTACTTTTGGTCTTTTAAGTTGAGGAAACCTTTTTTTTTCATTTGTGCTCCTTGACGCTCTTAAGTGCTTTACACTGGTGGGCTTAGAAGTATCTGATGGTAATTATGGAAGAACTAACAGGAAGGCCGCCATTAGGTTTTTGTGTTCATGCTGCTTAGTTGCATGGATGAGACCCCGTTCTTGACATACCATAGCATTAAACAGAGGCACTTGGAAGGAAAGTACCTAAATGCTGGTAATCAATTTTTTCTGGAAATTATATTAGTGCGAGTATACAAGATATTTCTCTTTTCTCACTCATATTTACCTTTCTGCGAATAGAGTCTATATCATAGTCGGATGGAGTTTTCTACAAATGATGAAGACATGTCATTTATCATTTTTAAAATAAATTTAACCGCTTGAAAAAAAAAATCAAAGCTGAAGTCTTGAAAGGAAAATTACCATCCAGCACATTCTCAGAGATTTCTTCCTGTTGTACCTTTGGTTTGTAAGATGTCTGAGGGAAAGGACGACTTGCATTCTGGGAGTTTTAAAAAGTTATGACAGGAAATTAAAAATATATGGCTTCTGTATTTAAAAAGCGATTTCACAACATATGCTATTTATATTAAAACTTTTGTGTTCAGTAAGGCTTAAAATGTTTTTATCTAACACTTAGTGAAGAAATAAAGCACATCAGACATCCTGATTAAAAAACACACTGTTTAACATTTAAGTGTAACTTTTAAACATAATGTGGGTCCCAAGTTTAGTATGGAAAGAGTTTAAACATTTTAACGAATGAAAAAGCAAAATACGCATTTTGGGGTTTGATAAATGCTTTGTTTAATCAAATACATATTACCCCTTCTCTCTAGTCCGTTTTCTTTTTAAACTTTAAGAGGCTGTTTAAGGAAGTTTGTAAAAAAAAAACAAAAAACACCCATACCCAATTCTGCTCCCTTTCCGTATTTATTGGAGAATGTGAAAAATTGATCTTATGAAACAATTACACAAGACTTCCATTTCATAGGCTCCCAAACTCTGAAACACCGATATATATATATAGAGAGAAAATATACATTAAAAAATCTCTGTTCGTTGCAATGTGCGAAACCCATTTCAAATGTAACCAACCCACTTCCTCATTTTTCTTCCCCACTCCCGCAAACGAAAAAAATCAGTTAGGCTTTCGGGCTGAATGCTTATTTTTAAAAAATGAAATTAAATGGTTTCGTAGTTGCTTTAGGATCACCTTTCTACCCCTCCTCTTTCCCACATACCCACTTAGACTGGCAAGCCTATTTTCATTTTATTTCAAAGATTTTTTTTTTTTTTTAAAGCGAAAGCAGGGGACGGCGGGGGTTGCTAAATTTATCTTCTCCAGCCACGGGGATGAAAACACATTTACTGCGGGCGGGGGTCTGAGGGCCTGCAAACAACTCGAGCAGGCGCCTCGGCCAGGACGGGTGAGGACAGGCAGTATGTCTCCGGGGAGGGCCCGGGGGGCGGCCGCGGCCCACAGGAGATGGTGGGGGGCGGCCGGGCCGGGTCGGGCCCCACGCGGGCTTTACAGCCGAGGCGGCGGCAGCGGCGCGTGTGTAGCGGTGGCGGGCGGGAGCGCGGAGGAGGTGGAAAGAAGGGGGGCGCTGTCACGGAGACCCCGTCGCAGCGAGGCCACTAGGCTTCCCGGCCGCGGGGCGTATGCTTCGCCGACCCGGGGCTCCAGGGGGACCCACCGGGCGGAGGAGGGGGCCTCTCTACCCTTCCGCATTTTCCTGGGTCTCTCTCCCGGGCGGTGACGTGACGTGCTGACGGCGGGCCCGTGCCGGGGAGCTGGGCCGCTTTTTGTCAGCTCCGAGCTCGGCCCCTCCTCCCTCCCTCCGCCCGCCCCACCAGCCGGAGCCCGGCCCAGTGCTCCAGAGAAAGGCCGGCCTGCAGTACCCGCCACCGTCGCCGCCCGCCCGCACGCCCGTCCGGTGAGTTCCGGGCGCCGCCGCGGCCGCGGGGCCTAGCGCGCGTGCAGCGGCCTGGTCCCGGCCTGGTCGGCGGCCCTCAAGGCGCCCTTCCGCGCTAGGCCGGGCGGCGTGGCGCGCGGCGCCGACCAGGCCCCGAGGAGGCCGCAGTTAGGCCCGGGGAGGAGCCCGGCCGCCCCGAGCTGCGGCGGAGGCGCGCTCAGCAAACGGCCGCGGGTTGGGGGAGGGTCGCCCAGTGGCCTGGGAGTCGGTTGAGGGGCCGCGGGTCGACGCCGCGGCCGGCGTGGGGCATCGCGCGAGGGTGAGGCCTGGCCAGGAGGCGAAGGCTGCAGGCGTGAGGTGAAGGCCGCAGGCCGACCGGGCCGATTTTCGCTATGTAAATATCGACGAGGGGGGGAGGGACGGGGGACAAGATGGCGGCGGCTCGGCGCCTGCTGCAGGGGACGATTGAAGGGGTTGCCGGGAGGGGGAGCCGCCATCTTGAAGGCGGTGTCGGAAGAGAAAATTCCGCTACAGCTCGGGAGGGGGGGGGTGGGGGCCGCGAAGGGCGGGCTGCGGCTGCGGCGGCTCCGGTGACGGGCCCCGGAGGCCAGGCGCGGCTGCGTGTGCTCGCTCCCCACCGCGGCCATTGCCCTCGCCGCCATGATGGGCTCCTGGTGCTCGGCGGCAGCGCCACCTTCCTGCCCTGCCTCGCGCAGCCCCTCGAGGGGCTGTTGCTTCCGCTGCGTTTTAACTGAGCTGCGCAGGCGGCCATCGCCGCCGCTCTGACGCTTGGGACGTCTCCCTGGGCGTCCCCAGCCCCGCGTCTTTCCCTCGCTCTCTTAGACGCCGAAGGGCGGTCGGGGCGGATGGCAGCCCAAACGTTTGGGCTCGCTCCGGCAAGTGGCACCCCGAGACATTTCATTGTAAGTCAGACAGTCATACATGGCTGTTCGGGTGCCCTCGATGCGGTTTTCCAACAATCATTGCCTTCTCCAGTGTCTAAATAAAGCAGTGGCCATCCAATTGGCTAAGAAGAAGTTCTCACCACTCTCCTATCCAATGGGAGGAAAAGTGAAAATTACACAGGACGAACACGGAGGACTAGCATTTGAAGGAGTCTTTTGAGCTCGTTGATTTAGAAAATAACTTTTTTGGTGGCAATTACTTTCTCGAAAAAGGTGCATTTAAGCTGTTCGTGATCTGTCGGTAGCGTTTACTTTTTTTTTTTCTTTTTTAAGGAGTAAGGGAAAGGGCAGAAAGTTTTCTTTTCTCACCGAAGGACACCATAATGCGATGCGGTATTTTTTTTTGTTCATGTACGTATCATGGTATTTCGGAGTCTTTGATTTGAAACATTCGAAGGTGTAATTCCATCCTTTAAAAGCACCTTTGATCGTGCGCCGTACAAACTCTCCAGGAAAACCGGAGCCCGGGGTTAGCGATGCATTGTGCAGGGCGCTAAGAGCGACCGAAAAAAAAACGGTTCTCGTAATGCAGCGTGGCTGCAAGAAGTTCGTTGTTTAATGGTAGAGGAGACGAAGTTGAAGTGCACTCAAGTGCCGCGAGAGAAAGGTACAATTAATTACTGAGGTTTCAGGGCGAAGGCAGGGTTTCCTTCTGGAACATCGGGGAAGTGCTCCTGACGTTTTGAGGTTACTGAGTGATGAGGAGGACTTTATTAGGCAGTGGCGGAGGTGGGGAAAGGACATTTCAAGGGTGAATGTTCCTCGGAAAACAGTAAGTATTTCCAGTTTGGGCGCAGTAGATAGTGTAGGGATGGGAGCGGTGGGGATTCTGGCCCGGAAAGGTTGGTGGTGGAAGAGCCTGCTTGCCAGTTGTGACGGCTTATAAACCCGATGGGGGAGCTGTGGGAACCCTCAAGTTTCTGGGCTTTTATTCGATTCGTGGTTCCATTCAGACCAGGAAAAGTTTCAAAGTTGATAAATAATGAAAGTGGCAAGTTCATCAGAGTTTTCACTACCGGAATGATTATGAAGAATATTCAGAAGTGAAGCCAATGTTACTTACCTTTTCAATGATCCGTCTATTAGCTGCTCCTTTTTTTCTGTCCTAACTTCTCGTTTCAAAGAACCTTTTGCTCAGCTCTTATAATTTCTCTAGTAAACAAACAGGAAGAGGTTCCTAACTTTTTACTTGCCAGGCGAAAAATACAGGACTAGCGCCGTAGATTACTTCCCTAAAATGAGGAGTGAATTTGTAAGCGTTCTCAGTGTGGAGAAGTAGGTTAGAGGAGCGGGTTACTGACAAGGCAGCAGCCTTCAGATGGCCCTTTGCAATCCCTGTTCTCCCTTGTGAGAGTCACCAAGGCTGTTTGTTAAGCGAAGCTTCTCCTGTTGTGATTAATCTCTGACTGTTATAGATGCACCTGTGGGGAATATGCGCCCTAGAATTGTATGCCATAAAACGTAAATATTCACTAGAAGTTGGTAGTTTTTCCATCCCTGGTCTGGGGCGGGTCAAAGTGTTGGGAGGGAACTGGAGATTCTCGTGGTTGTCATAAAGGGCAAGGTTTACAGGCGATTAAGAAACAGGTCGGTTTGGGGGCCCCCTGGAAGCAAGTTGCTAAGGGGCTGGGCTGTCGCCGTGGTCAGAGGAAAAGTACACTCAGAAGAACCAGTTGCTCTCTTGGCAGCTGGGACACACATAGAAAATGGTTGCACGTACAGCGGCAGTAGATGTTTTACTACAGCCAGAGTGCATGTTCAAGATCAAGATTGTTAAAGTCAAGTTGTATCACGAAGAAGATAAGTGCATAGTTTAGAAAGATTTCTATCTCAGACTGTGGCGGATAAAATGCTTTTTTTGTGGGAAACTGACTGGTGGAAAACCTTCTTGCTCTACCATATAGGATACCTGAAGTGTGAATTTTTTAAAGTTACGTCGATGTTTCAGAGAGGTGCCGGTTTCCTTTTTTAAAAAACATGCGCACAGTACATTAAAACCACTTTTTTCGATATTAGGTGATTGTGTTTATTATGTGTGCACGTGCTAGCAATTCCAGAGTTTTTTAGTCTTCAGTTCCTCCACCCTCCCTCTAACCCCTCAGCATTAGCCGAGATGACCTAATCTGGTCCTTAAATCAGGAGAGTCATCTAATCTGAGCGTTCGCGCTCACTTCCTTCCCTATCGTGCTCTTGAGTCTCCAAGGCTTTCCTGCCTCCTGCTCCTTCCCTGCAGGAAGGATTGGCCGCCTTCAGGCCCAGCTGCTCAGCCTGTGCACCCCGCCCGTCCCAGGGGACGGACCTGTTAGTGAGTCTGAATCGCCGATTGCATCATTGCCTTCTAACCCCACTGGTGCCTTTCCCTCCGCTTACAGACATTCCTTGGTTTCTCCTGATGCCCAGAACCTCACCTGTCTCGTTTCCTTTCACCGGTACTTTTCTTTTCATCCCACTTACTCCTAAATTGGGTAACTGCTCCTCAGCGTGTCACCGGGTGTGTCACAGAAAAGTAGTCTGTGTTTCGGAAACTCTGTCTTAAATCATGAAATTTCCGTCAAGGTCAGTCTTCTGTCCTTTTTTCCCCTCGATCCCCCCGGGTTTCAGTGTTTCATGCCATGCCCACCTTCTCTCTTAGTTTCTCTTCTGTCATTTGCAGTTGCTTACTGCCCATCTTCACCCAGGTGCCCGGCTGTTTCAGCACGGCTGAAATAAGGTTTATCTGGCACATAGTGAATAGATGTCCAATACTAAATAGTGGAAAAGTAATCTTTTTTTAACCCAGAGCCCCTAAAACAACACCTACTTCTGGTTTTCTTTCTCTTAATGGCATCATTATTTCCCCCAGGCTCATTTTTCTCTGTCCATTGCAGCAATGTGGACATCTTTAATTTATTAGCATTTCATCTTCACCCGAGGAGATGTTTTTTTAAAAAGTTGAGTTTAGAAAGCGAGGAAGGGAGAGGCGTAGAGAGAAGAGAAATATCGATGTGAGAAAGAAACATCAGTCAGTTGCCTCCCGTACTCACCCCAAATGGGGATTGAACTTGCACCCTAGGTATAAGCCCTTCTGTGCAAGGGATGACGCTCCAACTGAGCCACACTGGTCAGGGCTAATTTATCATATTTTAAATGGGTTTATATTTTTGTCATTTTTCTAAACTCTCAATGTAGAAACTTTTTTTCTTGTCCCCGAGCAGTACTTGGCACATGGTTGTTATCTCTAAAAACAATTAATTGTTGGGTGCAGAGAGTTTTATATAGTTGAATAGTTTTCAACTATTCAAGCATCTAATGTGTCCTTTAACCAAGGAGTGCACATACTGAGATACACCACATACGTTAACTAACCCCCACCCATCCCCACTGCTTAACTATTTGGGGTTAATATAGCCAGTATATTCCTGTGAAATTACTTTTCTAAACAATGTTTTATAAAATCCAGGTATCTTACAACTATATTTACTCAAAGGGGGGGGTCCACTTTAAATTATGAAATATTTCAGAATTACAAGTGTCAATTTACAAATATCTCAGAGAAGCAAGTATCACCTAGATTTAACAGATCTTAATATTTAATTATCTATTTGCTTCATAACATTTTTTGTTTGTGTAAAGAAACTCTCATAGATCCAGTTAAAGAGTGCCCCCTCATTCCATTCCTGTCTTTTCTTTGCCAGAACTAACCCCGTCCCAATTTGTATGTACCAAAAACAAGTGTGTATTGCTTTGCGTTTTTACTTCACATAAACAGTATCAGACTGTCATTTTCTTCACTTAGCGTTGTTTTTGAGTTTTATGTGGATCCAGTTTAGTGATTCTCAAAATGTGTTCCAGAAGTCCCAGGGATCTCTTTAAGATTCTCCCAGCTGCGTTTTTCTGTACACTGCACGGGTGCTGTACAAAGACTTTATGACACATGATGTCTTAAATTGAACACAAGCAGTTAAGGGGATCTAAGTTTGATTTTTAGAGGCTTGCAAAATTGTAAAATAATGCTATTCTTTTCACTGTTTTTATCTTTTTTGAAAATAGTAATAAGTGTTACTTAATGTTGACATAAAGTGGGTTTATTATTTTTTATCAGTTTATAAATTATTTTTAAAATGCCTCAGATTTAATTTCTAATGTAAACATAGATAGAACCCACATCAGCAAAAACGTTTTGGAGGTCTCCATTTTTAAGGCTGTGAAAGGGGTCTTGAGACCCAGAAGTGTGAAAACTATTGATCTAGTTCATTCATTTTATGTGTATTTCAGTGTATTATGGAGGGACCATTTGGTTTGCAATTTCCTATAATTCCAAAGAGTGAACATCCTTAATATGCACAGGGTTCTTCTCTTGGGATTATAGTGGTAGAATTGCTACATTCAAGAATCTGCGTTTACATATTGTTTTCCAGTCTGTTGGGTGTTAGGACTGTCTCATAGCTGATTTCATTTTGCATTTCTTAAATTTCTAGTGAGGTCTCGCGCCCCCCCCCCCATATTTATTTACCATTTGAGTTTTCTATGACTTGCTTGTGCCTATCCGTCTTGGTCCATTTTTCAATTGGGTTGTTGTCTTTTTCTCATTGGCTTATGGATAGTTTTATATTCTGAATACTAATAGTTGGTAATTACACACACTGAAAATACTATTTTCTAGGTTGTGGCTTATAAGATTTCTTGATGAGAAGGTAGTTTTTTTTCCCCCCCATTTATGGCTTATGTTCCACCCCCCTCCCTTTAACCTCCAAGGTTATAATAGTGCTATGCTTTTTCATATTTGGGTCATTAATTCATCTGGAACTTCTTTTCTCTATTGTGTGACCTAATTTTTTTTATTTTTTTGTTAATCCTCACCTGAGGATATTTTTTTCAATTGATTTTTAGAGTAGTAGAAGGGAGGGAGGAAAAGGAAGAAGAGAGAGAGAGAGAGAGAGAGAGAGAGAGAGAGAGAGAGAGAGAGAGAACATTGATGTGAGAGAGACACATAGATTGGTTGCCTCCACACATACCCCAACTGGGCCAGGGAACGAACCTGCAACCCAGGTACATGTCCTTGACTGGGAATCAAACCCATGACCCTTCGGTGTGCAGGCCAATCCTCTAACCATTGGGCACACTGGCCAGGGGTAATTTAAAATTTTAATTTATTTTTTATTTTTACTTATATTTTTATAGGTTTTAGAGGGAGGGGGAGATACATCAATCAGTTACTGCCTACATGCACCGTAACTTTATATTGAACCCACAACCTGGGTATGTGCCCTTACTGGGAATCAAACCTGCCACCAACCAACAGAGCCACACTGGCCAGGGCTAATTTTATCTTTTTAATATGGATTTGCCAAATAGCTTAGCCTTTCTCCCCACTGATTTATAATACAACTCCTGAGATTTATCATGTTCTCACAATACATATATGTTTCTAGTTTCTCTCTCCTGGTTTCATTAGTTGACTAAACATACTATACCACTCTGGTTTAATAATTATTGCTTTATAATTAAATCTTAATATATGTTCTTTTTCTTCAGGTAAAAGTTATTTTCCTTCCTTTGTTTATTTTTGGGTCAATTTGTCAATTTCTATGAAAAACTGTTGGGTTTTTATTGTATTTGCATCAAATTTACAGAATAAGTATATAGATACAGATAGATAATATGCTAAGTAGTGGGGCTGGGATTTGAATCTGGGTGTGCTCTTGTTTTTTATAAAGTCTTGCTAAATTTGCATCAGATTTTTTTCTAGATACTGTGTAATTTGTTATGAATAGGGTGATTTTAGTTATTTCTATTTAATATCTAAGCTGATGTAAAGGGAACACTATGGACTTATATGTATTGACATATAACCCCGCTGAACTCTCATATTACTGTATTTCATAGATTTCGAGATCCAATTTCCTCCCTTTCATTTTAACATCTCTGAAATCAAAATAGATCTTGAATTGACAGTGTCCTGTAATCAGTGTTGTCCTGGTAGCAGTCATGATATAGTTATTGTTGCCTGCACATGCACAAACTTGATCAAGACGCTTCGTTTTGTCATCACTTAAATGAGTATGTGCATTGTTATGTAGTTATTTCACGCCAAACAATACAACCAAAGGGAATGGCGAAGTGGGTGTCTTGACTGGAAAGAAAATCCCAAAGATAATGATAGAGCATTTAAAGAAATGCCGCCTCACTAACACTCTTGGCAGAGGGCAATATTATTAGGAACGTTTGAGTAGTTTTGAGTAGAAAAGTAACTCATAGGATGCTGAATGTGAAGTTTTAGGAGTGCCCTACCAATTTCTTTTGCTTCTGTTTTTTTTATATGCACAAAATACAAAAATGTGTCTAAGTCCAAAAGAATTTTCTCTAAGTCTAACATGAAAATTCTAGATAACAAAGTATGGCACTCCTTTAATTGGCAGTGTTTTTTCTTGGTTGTATATAAAATAAGGATGCAACTTAAAATTGGTGGGATCTTTAGAATCAATGAAATGTGGAAGCAATAACACTTTATAATTCTTCTGCATTTTCTAGGTAGTTGTGTGTGAATGAGGTTTTATTTTCCATTCATTTTTGTCTCCTGTTTCTTTCTTTTTTTGTTGTTGTTGTTAATCCTTACCCAAGGATATTTTTTCCATTGATTTTTAGAGAGAATGGAAGGCAAGGAGAGGTGTAGAGAGAAAGAATAGAAAGAGAAACATTGTGAGAGACACACATGGGTTGGTTGCCTCTGGCATGCATCCCGACCTGGGTGGGGATCGAACCTGCAACCCAGGTATGTGCCCTTGACTGGGAATGGAAACCACAATTCTTGGGTGCGCGCGCCGATGCTCTAACCATTTAATCACCCCGGCCAAGGCTCTTTTAAAAAAATTGCATTGATTACTGTCTCTAGCAGTGTTGAATAAAAACATTGATAACAGGCATTCTGGTCTAGGTACTTGGATGGAGTGCTTCTAATATTTTATCATTAAGCATGATATTGTGGTTTTATTTTTTTTTAGATGGGGTAGATGTTATTTATTACATTCTCTTGTGCTTATTTTAGAGTTTTCATTGAACAGAAGTTGATTTTTCTAATGTGTTTGCTGGATATATTTGATGGATTGCATAGATTTTCTTTAAATTAAAATTTTTTTTAATTACAGTTGACATTCAATATTGTATTAGTTTCAGTTTGCTATCTTGCAAGGAGGATGTAGATTTTCTATTTTAAATTACCTTTGGATTTCTTGGATTATTGCTATGTACTTTTCCTTTTTCGTGTAGGCTTTGTAGTGTTTTGATAACAAACAAGGTTATGCTAACTTCATAAAATGAGTTTGGCAGTATTTTTTGCTTTTTGAAATAAGTATTAAGTTTTACTTAATACTCCGTTCTTGAAAGTTAGAATTCATCTGGGAAACTGCTGGTGTCTTTTCTGTGAATTGATTTGATTTAAGTTTCTTTTGTGGTGGTAAGTCTTTTTGTCTTTTTTTTTTTTAATTGATTTGAGAAAGAAACAAGAAGTTTGTTGTTTCACTTATTTATGCATTTATTGGTTGATTCTTGCACGTGCCTTGACTGGGTGTTGAACTGGCAACCTTACCCTAACTTTTCAATTATATTGGTATAATATATAGGTTTCTTGACTTTAAAATATCTAATTTGATTAATTTGTCCCTCTTTTTTTCAGCACTGCCAGTAACTTGCCTATGTTACTAAGATTTTCAAATAGTTTGTTTCTTTTAAAAATATATATTTTTGTTGATTTCAGAGAGAGGAAGGGAGAGAGAGAAACATCATTGATGAGAGAGACTCGTTGATCAGCTGCCTTCAGCATTACCCTCACCCCCATTGGGGATCGAGCCTGCAACCCAGGCATGTGTCCTGACGGGAATCGAACCCTGACTTCCTGGTTCGTGGGTTGACAGCCACACCGGCCGGGCTCAAATAGTTCTTATTGACCCTTTGTGTTTCTGCTCATTTGGTAAGATTTCTTTCCTTCTACTTTATTTGCATTTATTCTAACATTTAAAAAATTTAAGTTGGAGGTTTGACTCATTAGTATTTAATTTGTACTCTTATAAATATGTGCCTTTAAAACTATAAATTTTCCTTGAACTATTAACTGGTTGTCATGATTTTGATCTGAATTGATTTTTATTATTTAGTCCTACATATATTGTGATTTTCATGATTTTCCTGTTGCCCATTGAGTTATTTACAGCTTTGTTTTAAAATTTATGGGATATTTTTTTCTTTGGTCTCTGACATTTATTTCTAGTTTTATTGCATTATAGTTGGGAACATTGATATGCCAAAATCAATTGTATTTCTCTATATTAACAACAATTTAAAAATCAAGTTTATTGTTACTTTTTAGAAGTCTTTAATGTACAAAATGTATAAGTAGAAACAAAAGCAAATTAAACATTATCATATTTGTTTATACCACTATCTAGTTCTTCATATCAATTATTCGAACAAAAGAAAGCAGGTGGCAATTTAGGGGTTGGAAAAGATACAACAAAAAAAAACTTTCCTACCATGTCTATTTTATACTGTGCTACAGAAATGGCTTCTCTTACTGATCCACTGTGCAGGAATTCACTTGTGCATAAAACTGAATCTGCTCAAAAGCTGAGGAGACTAGAAATAATGGGCCCGTAACTTGGTGCCTTGTTCATACAACTCAAACAATGGTCCATCTACCCACTTACCATTTTTAGGGACTGCTAACAAGGTTTTCTCTTGAAGTTGAACCAAAAATTACTTAATTTCCTTTATAATATGTGCTGGGATATGTGGATACTGAGGATGTTCAAAATTTGGTCTCTGCCAGTTACCAAAGCAGTCATCAGTGGCCCAGTCTTGCAGGACTCCGTCTTGGCGACTAGTATCTCTGTCATTAGCGTTTTAGTCCTTCATCCTCATCTTCTCCTGGGTTAAGTTCACCATCAGGTAATTTGAAGAAACTCGTTCCCAGTTGTAGCAGTAAAACATGGGGTAGCCAGTGCTCATGTGCAATTGGAACCCTTTCTACAGTCCTCATTCCAGTTTAATCAGGTCTCACCCTCGTGTGTTGAAATCTGGCTGCAACAGAGCTTTCCTTCTCAGAGAGGTGCTGTTTCATAGCAGAAGTATTGGTCAGAGGACACAGGTTGATGGTGTGCTTCAGGGCTGAGTCTCCTGGTCAAAACCATAACAGGATTTTATTAACCAATCACCCCAATAAATTCAATTTAGAAAAAGGGTTTTTTTTTTTTGGTAGACCAGTTCTCAAATTTTTATGGAATTAATGCCGCTGATGTTCAGTGGAGCTGATACTCAATGGAGCATGCCCATTATTGGTCGTGTAAGAAGCAGGTGTACTGTAAACCAGCCCCTTGCATTGTCCAGCCTGTTATTTAAAAAAAAAAAATGGTTAAAGGATTGCCCTGGCCAGTGTGGCTCAATGGTAGAGCATGGACCCACTCACCAAGGCGTCGTGGGTTCGATTCCTGGTCAGGGGCACGGACCTGGGTTGCAGGTTTGATCTCTGACCCCAGCCGAGGGCCATTTGGGAGGCAACCAATAGATATGTCTCTCTCCCTCCCCTCTTCCACCCTCTAAAAATATCCTTGGGTAAGGATTAACAACAACAACAAAAAATGTTAAGGATTTATTAAGTTATATACAAAACATACTGCTTAACTGCATTAGCAAAAGATCAATGTATAAGCACTCCATAATTCTGCAGTTTTCAATTTAAAATTTTTATAGTTGTTGAAAAGCTTGAAATTACATTCTTGCCAGTATTTATGATGTACAGAAAACATTGTTAGTTTCAGCACTGAGTTTATAGAACCTTACAGACCCAAAGTCATATATTTAGGAAAAACAATAATAGGAAGCATGTGTTCATGTAGGTGAGGGAAAGACTAGGGATCAGTATTAGTCAAGTTACTATGTTGGTGATCTGGCAAGAGAGCAATTTAAAGAAGTTTTATAGTTTAAGGATATTTAAAAGTTTAAAAACTGTAAATGCTGCATTACATGAATTTTACAAGTTGTGCTAGGAAACTAAAGAAAGCACTTATTAGCTTGAATAAAATAACATAAAAGCGAGAATACTTTAGTTTATATCGGGTACAATGTAGTCCAAATTAATCTCCACTTCATATTATGTCAAAACACTGTCTTCATCCTTTGATCACACCAAGTGCTTCCAATAACTCCCCTCCATTACACCTGCAACCAAAGGCGAATATTGCATTAGAGGAAACACATAAATAGGATTTATGCCCATAATCTCAACAAAAGTTACTAAACTTTTTAAAAATTTCACTACAGAATCAAAGTGTGATCCAAAGAGTTGAGTTATACATTATGATATACAGAATGTTATATAATAAACATGGGTTGGTCAAATTACTGAGTGCATTAAATAGCAATATTTCATTAAGGAGGCTATACTGCTTTACTTAAGAAAAACTAGTTAGAAAGTATATGCAGTTCCTAATATCAAGCTACAATCTTAAGCAAAGACATGGAAAGGTTTGGTGTTCATAGAATATTAATGCAACTAAATTCAGAGGGTATTTTGGCAACTTAATCTGAGCGCGAACAGGGGCTTTGGAAAAATAAGGCTTTAAGAAGGCTTGTCATTTTAGGACCAAATTTTAATGTGTTCACCCAAATTGTTAGATTTTTTTTTTTTTCTACTTGTTTGTCTTCAGATTCAACTGGTCTCTGACCTCGGATCCTGCAGCTAAGTCAGGAGCACCCTTACTTTTAGACTTTCATTCTGATTGTCAGAGGAATTACTTCTAACCCCACTGGGGTTTCAAAGTTAAGTATAGTCATCTCTGCTTGGAAGTACAGAGCATGTTTTTTTTTTTTTTTTCCTGATTTGAGTTTTTATAGCAAAAAAAACAGGAGGAAAAATAACGGGACCAAATTGTTTGTTGAATACTTACTGATCACCTAAGTCAAAATAAAATAAGGTAAAGGCTCTGGCCGGTGTGGCTCAGTTGGCTGAGTGTCCTCCCATGTACCGAGGTGTCACCATTTAGATTCTTGGTCAGGAGGGCACATGCTCAGGTTTTAGACTGGATCCCCAGTAGGGGGCTTGCAGGAGGCAGCCAATCGGTGTCTCTCCCCCCTCCCCCTTCCTTTCTCTCTCTAAAATCAATAAAAATTTATTTAAAAATAAGGTGAGGAGACACCCTCTATTTGGGCTGTAGTATCTGTTAGGAAATGGGTCTGATGCTCAATGATGGGAATATAGCCAATAGGTCTATCACGGTGTGCGGGTGAGTTTTTTAGAGCACACCGAATATTGGGGAACTGCTGGAACTTTCTGGCGGGACCGCTGTGATCAAAGGAGTGCTGTGAAGGATGAGCCCGCCTCGGTACTTGGCACCGGCCCTTATTGTAGTAAGGTTCCTAGTCATTTGTTGTGGGAGTGGCAGAAAAGTGAAAGGCCACTTGAGAGGTTATTTTTGTCCCCTGGGATAAGGAAATACGAAGCTGAGAGTGAACGGTAACAGTGAGAGAAGAAAAAAAAAACCAACAACAACAGGGAAGGGAGGTAGATTCCTGAGGAGTTGTGCACGGGGAATGGATAAGGTCTGACAAGCTGGCTGAATATAAACAGAAGGAGGAAAAGTCCATAGTGGTCATGTGATCATGTGAGGAGAGGCAGGGCTTTCTCCCCATAAAAATACTCAGCGGACAGTCTGGTGGCAGTGGCAGGTGCGAGCCCGAGTACCTGTGTTCGGGGAATCACCTTTGTGTAAAGGGTAGTTGAAACCTTGGAATAAAGAGGAAGCAGAAAAAAGGGCTGATTGCCCCATCCTGGGCAAGGCTGCAGTAATGGATCAATAGCAGCTGGGAAGGTGGAAAGAGAATTAGAATCCGTTTAAAGAAACTGAGGAAGGAGAGGATTTCAAAATTGAGGAGATTAATGATCTGCCCAACCCCAATAGAGAAACGTTGAGGAGGATTATGCAGGAGCTATTGTGCAGGTTGAGAATTCTTAGAGCTGATGGGGTTGGGTTTATGAAGGGGGATTGGGGAGAGGGGCATTTAATGCATGAATGAATTGCATTCATTGCCTTGTTAATTGGCTTAATGTCATTTTAGTAGTCTATCATTATGCTTAGGAGCTTAATTCACGTTTATCATTTTGTAATTACATTTTTTAAAGGTGAAAAGGAATTATGGCCAGAGGTGATTTTGGTGGGGAGAGAGTAGTGACAACTTACTTAGCATATACCCTTTGCATTTGTCATAGTTGAAAATGTTTTTCTTTATTGGTCCTTTTAATTTGAAACAGTTTGAATAAGTAACATGAAACATGCTTTTTCTTGAAAATAAGTAGGACGTCTCAGTTGACATGTCGAACATCCAATTATTAATATTAATTGAGTTTCTCATGGATATTTCTTTAGGGAATATATACACAAACACATGTTTTAGCATTTGAAAAGCATATATACATAATCATGGTTTATAGCAAACAAGTACAGTCAGAAAAAAAGGGAAAAGGATAAATTGCTGTGGAAATTCAGAGGAGAGAAAGATTTTCAGCTTTTTCTTTTTTGGTGGGGAAGGGGATTTTGGGGAAAGGCTCAAGCAAGATGATAGGGGAGGGGAACGGTGTTCCATCTGGCTAGAAGGAACCCTGAGTCACATGTAGGCATTTTTGTTGAGCTGAAATGTGTGCGTGCGTGTCATGGTGGGGGGAGGTACTTGAAAAGAACGTTAGGGAAGATGATGGAAAGATGGTTTAGTCCCCAGACTTAGAAGATGGCAGGGGCCATTAAACATTTTTTTTAACAGGAATGACATCACCTAGCTGATGCATTCTAAAAATGACGCCTGTCGTTTGAAATTTTAATAAGCGTGCAGAGCTTACGTTATCAACAAAAAATGATAAAGGTAACAGATGTGTCTAATAGTACCATTTAGGTTGGATTAGAAAGTGAAAATGTAGATGGAGATAAGGAAACCGATGAAGGGGAGGAGGTTGATGCAATACTTATAATCTGAGTAAACCACAATCTTTGATGTCTGCTCTTTTGAAACAGTCATTAGTATTCAGTAGTATATTATTTTATGGACTAAGTTCTCTTTGTTGGAAGTTTAGGCTTAAGTAGAAAAGGGAGCATCGAGGTCATTGGGATGTCTTGCACAAACTCAAGGCAGACAAGGGTCTGTAGCTGGACCTCAGAAGGTTCTAGAGCCAGGAGCTAAAAAAATACTGGTAAGCCTCCCTTCCGTGTTCTCTGCTCTGTTTCTGAGGGCATTCACTGGATTCTTTTTCATTTGTAAACTTTATCTCACTGGTCTACGCCAAAGTTGGAAAAGGGCCTCTCTCAGCTCCTAAATAATAGCTACCAGGAAAGAGACCGAGTAACCCTTGCTCATGGTTTCAGTTCTCAGCGACAGGACTTTGATTTGATTGTGTTCAAAGATGAACTCACTTTTATCATTTCATATCGAGTGCCAATCAACTACATGGCCAGGAGAGTGTAAGTACACTGTGGGAATTTACTTCTCCAGATCAGAAGGTTAGTTAAGAGATGTCATTATAAGTGAGGCAGAAATCCCAAATGGTGTTTACTATAATTATGCACTTTGAGTTTTTACTGATCTTTTATGTATTGGTTGAAAGCAGACTACATTAAATTTAGGGAAGTAATAGGAAAATCGTGCAGAAATTGCCCCCAGTAAGGTACAGAGTGTGTTTAAGTTGAACCTTAATGAAACCAGTTACCCTGGTGGGAGGGTGGGGTGTATGGACTGAGAGGAGACAGGTGCTGGGGTGCAGGAAATGTTCTAGATCTCGATCTGGGTAGTATAGTGATCGCACAGGTTTAAAAGCATGTGTCAGAATTAATCAAAATGTGTGCACTTGATGTATGCAAGCAGTATCTCAAGCAAAAAGTCTAGGCGAAGTTGACTTGTTTGATTTCTCTGCCTTGCCTTGTCTTATAGATGCCTATTATTATTGGAAATCAATTAAGTTCCCTTTTATTTTAGACAGCTGTGTGTTTGTTTTTTTAAATCCTTCCCAAGGAGAGAGTAGACGGGAGGGGGAGATCTGAGAGAGGGAGGGGGAAACATTGATGTGAGAGAGACTCATCGATGGGTTGCCTCATATGTGCCCCCGACTAGGAGCCAGGGATTGAACCTTCAACTCAGATACGTTCCTTTGACCAGGAATCAAACCCACAACCCTTTGGTCCAAGGGCCAACACTCTAACCACTGTGCAAAACCGTCCAGGGCTAAGTAGAAAAGTTTTTGTTCATCTGTGACATACTTCTGAGTGTTTCAGAAATGTAAATATCATGGTGCATTTTAAATACATGCTATAATAAAAGTAATACTTGGCTTACTTTTTTCCCTAATTTAGGAGCTGTGACTGATGAAAATTAAAGGCCATGGATGAAGATGGACTTGAATTACAACCACAAGAGCCAAACTCATTTTTTGCTGCAACAGGTATAACTGCTTGGGTTGCTCCATTTTCCAACTACCAGATTTGGAGTTGGTTATCGAGTGGACAAATTGCTAGACTTTCACATTGATATTCACACTTCGGTGTCTTGTGTCAAGTCTCCAAATATTAAAGTGAGCACATTATTCTCCGCCTTAAAAATTTGGCTCCCTTACAACCAGCTCTTATATTTTTGTCAGTAACGGTAGTATCAGAACCTCAGTGTTACCCTCAGTTACTCTCATCTTGCCCAGTTAGAGCACTAACCAGGTCCTGCTAGTTCTCTCTTTGAAAATGTTGCTGATGTTTACTTCCCACCACATAGACAGGCTCTGTCATCTCATTCCTAGTCTGTAAGAACTTGGAAGTTATTCTTTTTCTTGCCCTTAGTCTCTGTTTTTTAAAAAAGAAATATTTTTATTGATTTTAAAGAGGGAGGGAGAGTGAGACATCAGTGTGAGAGAGCCATATTGACTGGTTGCCTCTCCCATATGGCCCAACCAGGGATCAGACCTGAAACTCAGGTATGTGCCTTTGACTGGGAATCGAACCTGAGACTCTTTGACACTCTTAACTGCTAAGCAACACAGACCTTTTGGTGCACAGGATGACGCTCAACCAACTGAGCCACATACCGGCCAGGGCCTTAGTCTCTTTTATATAGTCCCCCAACCAGAGTACTCATAAAATAACACATGGATCATGTAATTTCTTAGTTTTCCATTGCCCAGCAGTTAAATTATAAACCTCAGGCCCTCCACATTCTGATCCCATCCTACTTTTGTAACCCTATCTTTCATAGGTTGAGAAGAGGAGTGTTTTGCTTCAGGAAGACAGTCTTACCCCACTCTCCAAACTGTATAAGGAAAATCAAGTTCATGATGCTTTAAGAATAGAGGAAAATTATTCATAATTTTAGGTTATTCATCGTTCCAATTATATAACATCATAAAGTGATTACACTAAGTTTTATGATATAAGGTGGTTTTATATCACGCTAGCTAGCTACCCTTATAAATAAAATATTAATGAGTTTTCCATTGGGCTTAAAATTCATATTGCAGAATATTAAAGAAGTAGCAATTAACTATATCAGGAAATTCAATATTAATGGTTTTTAATTTTAACTTCTTTAATCTCCAAATCCAGCGTGTGTATGTGTTGGAGGGGTATGTTTATTTTTCTTAATAATTTGGAATAGTCTTTGACTAAAGTTTGGTAATTTTAGTTTGATAGTAATAAATGCAGTTATAATTCTTCTCTTATTAGAACATGTATAATTAATGTGCTTGAAGGAGAAAGAAGCTCTTTGCGGAAAAATGTATGGTATTTGCTAGTTTAATCTTGTCATGAGCAATCCTGGGTCATGGGCTAAGTGGTAGATTGAGGGGCTACTTCATTTTAGCCCTGGTTCTTAACACTTATGGTGTTTGTTTATCTTTGAGCAAGTCACTTAATCTGCCAGGGCCTCCATTTTCATTTGTCCTAATAATAATGAAACCTCTCATTACAGTTTTTCAGAGTACTTCCCATACATTTCCCATTTGATCTTCACAACAGTCCTGTGAGGTATGCATGGCAGATACTACTGTCCTCATTTTACTGATGAGGAAACCGAAACTCAGAGGTTAAATGACTTGCCCAAGGTCACAAAACGAATAAGTGTCCAAACCCTGTTCTCTGGTTTAGATTTTTTAACTATTGCTCTTGCCACCAAATGCTTTCATCTCTGTATCTGCAAAATGGAGATTATAGTGATCTATTGCTTGATGTTAATATTAGAATATTGAAAGCAAAGGAGTATAAAAGCACTTAGTAGAAGTTCTATAGAAAATAAAGCAAACATTTTTTATTACTTATAGATGTAATTACAGTAGCTATTAATTGGCTTCAAGATTTCCTACATTTTTAAAGGTTCTTTGGCCTTTGTCGATCACTTGTTTGTTAAACAAAACCATGCGTCTCTCTGAGGGCCTGGCCAGTGATACACAGTCATTGAGTTAGGCAGCTGCTTGGATTCAGCCTGATCTGAGTCACATCCAGAATCACTAATTAAATTAATTGCTTTTTAGCTACGATTTTTATAAAACCTCATTTGCTTTTCTCTGGACCAGGAGCCAAGATACCAGATTTGTTTTATTTTATGTTACGAGTTTTGACAAGGCTATCTGATTTGGAGTCCCATTTGTGGCATTTACTCAGAGTAATGTTTCCTGAGCACCATAATCTGTACAAACGGTGTGATCTTGGTGAAGTCATTTAATCTCACTGGGCTTTAATTGATTCATCCCTGTACCTTTATTCTTAACTGCAGCGTGGACTAGAGGCGTGTTTCTTATACTCGGAGGAACTGCCTGGGGCATTAGGGCATGGGGCATGCCAGGAGGCTGGATGGAGGCAGAGTACCCTGGTGAAGTGGGGACAGGCCCCGCTCCAACTCCCCTCACCCTCTGCTGCTCCAGAGCAGTTGCGCTTTTATTCATCTTATCTGTTCCCAGAGGCTCCTTAACCAGTTGCCTTTCCTCTAGCTGTGGCCTTGCAGCTGCCTGTCCCCCGCCCTGTTGTTGACACTATTACCGATGCCCTCCATTTTCCCCACTTTGCCCCCCTCCACCCAGCCCCCGCCCTAGCCCTCTTTTATTTATGCCCCAGTCCTCTTGTATCTTAGATCCAGAGGATAATTTCTAAGTTCTCATAGTCACAAATGTAGGATGTTGATGAGATCTTATATCAGAACAAAGGGGGAAAAGAGGAGAAAGGGAAGGGAAATAAAAGAAAAATACATGGGAGAGATGGCAAGAAGATAAAGTATTAGTTGAGGGAGAGATGGAGCAAGATGAAAGATGAAAAACACATATAATAAAGGGAAATGGTATATTTGCCACCTGAAGTTGCTTTGCTTATTAATTTTGATAATCATCCCTTAAGTACCTATGCATATGGATTTAATTTTAGCGAGCCTAGAATTTGACTTTCATGAACATTTTTATTTTGTGACTGCCTCAATTGCTTGATTTTTCTATTTTCTTATCAATTGATTTGGGATGAGTACAAAAGTTCCTATATTAAAATTTTTCATTTCCGATATTCAAAAATAGATTCCCTTTAAATTTTTTTAATCTATCTGAATGAGAAAACTGAGGAGCTAGTCTGTTTTCCTGGTAGGAATTAAATGACACTTACATTAGCTGAGGTAGTCATACATGCCTACCTGAAATTGTGCTTTTAAATTTATCTTTTTTTTAAGGAACTGATGCTGCACACATGGATGGTGATCAAATTGTTGTGGAAGTTCAAGAAACCGTTTTTGTTTCAGATGTTGTGGATTCAGACATAACTGTGCATAACTTTGTTCCCGATGACCCAGATTCAGTTGTCATCCAAGATGTTATCGAGGACGTTGTCATAGAAGATGTTCAGTGCCCAGATATCATGGAGGAAGCAGATGTATCTGAAACGGTCATCATCCCTGAGCAAGTGCTGGACTCAGATGTAACTGAAGAAGTTTCCTTAGAACATTGCACAGTCCCAGATGATGTCTTAGCTTCCGACATTACTTCATCCATGTCTATACCAGAACACGTCTTGACAAGCGAATCTATACACGTGTCTGACGTTGGACACGTTGAACATGTGGTTCATGATAGTGTAGTTGAGGCAGAAATTGTCACTGATCCTCTGACAACGGATGTAGTTTCGGAAGAAGTTTTGGTAGCAGATTGTGCCTCGGAAGCAGTCATAGATGCCAATGGGATCCCCGTGGACCAGCAAGATGATGACAAGAACAACTGTGAGGACTACCTTATGATTTCCTGTAAGTCTTGGGGTACAGTGATTCTCAAAGGTATTTTTGAAGGCTGTCTTTCCTAACTTACAGCAGAGAGGAAAATTTCTTGACTTCTATAAAAGTAAATTTCATAGACCTTCCTGCATTGTTGTTTCAGTTTGGAGCCTGTAAGATAACTCAAAATTAAGAAAAGTAAAAATTGTACAGATTAAAGCATCATTTCACTCTTATAAGAACAAAATAGAAAGATGAAATTTCTTCAGTCTAGAAAGACAAAGACGGAAAGGAATAGAACTGAACTGTGTGAAATCATGAAGGATGTGATTAGGCTGTTACCAGCCTTTATTAGAATTAGGAACCCTATTGACACGTAAAAGGAGTTTAAATTGGAAAAAAA
>PVJN01024571.1:0-30982 GCA_004026805.1 Lasiurus borealis | reverse complement strand
GACCATGTTTCTAGTCGCAATTTTGCTACAGGCTGTCTTGTTACACAAGATTATCAGCCTGCACCTGGATTACAGCATCCTAGGAGTTTATGCTCTGTTCTCAACCCTGAGACTGTAATTACAGGATGTAACTGGGGGATATGATTTTAAGCTGAGCTGTGTTAACTCCGGCCCAATCCTGATTTTTGCAACCTTACACTACGAGTGGACAAATGCTCTCTTAGTGCCCCCTTGGCTGAAACATCAGACTTATATAGGCAAATATCACAAAGGTATTGATTACATTTCGAGGTTTGGAATGAGGAACCTGGTTTGCAAAAAGCAGTTACAGAAGCTAAATTGAGTAAGTTAGTTGTCTACAAAGATTAATTATAGTTTCATGTCTTGGGACCACTGAGTCAACAGAAACACATTATCTGGAGTCACTGGGTCAATTCAAAGTAATTGTGCTGTCCTAGTCTCCAGGTGCAGAGTAATGTGTTTCGAAAGACCAGTGAGATCACAATCAATGGGATATTCAAACCACAATCAATCGAATAGGATAACTTATATAATTTCAGAAAACCAAAATAACTTTTCTATTATTTTAGCCAGCAAATAATTACAGAAGCCAAATCAGCAGGGTTAAAACATATTAAACAGCAATTTTTTTACCCAAGCATGGTTGCTACCATGCTTCAATAGTAGTAAGTTGGCAAGGAGCTGATTAAATTTGTCCCCTTTGGGCACTTGTAGGCTAAGTTGCTCTTTCATGCTCACACAAACGAAACCACTTCTATGCTCCTTATGCCGCAACTAAAACCTATGATTGAAAGCTTGCAGTTTTGCCTAGGTTTAACACTGCCTTGCTTGTATAGGGTTTGCACATAGTAGGCACAAAACAAATTCTCTGAGTCTGAGTATAGTACCTAAGCTAGAGACTCAGAGATCACCCAATCTGCAAGTACTCTCAGACTCAGGCTTGTCATGGGAGGGAGCTTTTGCACTTTTGTATTGTGTTTCTGGGAGAAAAGAGTACTTTGAAGCTTGGGGAAACAAAAGAGATGTAGCACCTTCCTTTGCTAGTCCACAGCTCATTTGCATTGTCCAGGCTTGCCCCTCTGGCCTCTGAGAGGAATGTAGCCAAAGAACAGGAAAGAGGCGTCATGCTTTCTGCCCCTGCTGGGGTGAAGAGTAGTAAGTAGAGACACAATCCCCTCTGCTTCCCAACTTCTACTTTCACCTCCTTTCCTTCATCTTCATCTCAGAACAATTCTGAAGCATTTCTCTGTCCCAGGCTCTGTCTATCCTCATTAGTTTTCACACAATACTTGCCCTGACATTTAGAGATAATAAGGGCTGACTGACACTGGAAATTCGGTACACATGGGAGGGAGAGCAGGCTAATGTGTAAAATGTTTAATCCAGAGATGTTCACACCAGTGACACATCTTAGGGGGTCAGTACGATTTGGGGCAAAGAAGTCAGGAGAAATGCATGTAGCTGTGTTGGAAAAGGGGAGTGGGAAATTGTGAGTATAGATCTCTAAGCAGATTGGGAGAGCTATTGGCTCTCACTTGCAAAGGATTTACGAAGGAATTGGGATTTAGAAATGGCTGAGTGACAGAATCAAATGGCCATATGGTATTTGCATATGAGGTGGGAGTGGAATTAATGGATGGAGTAGATTTGATCACGAAAGCTTGAATTACCTGCGACTGTTATTCCTTCTCCTCCTCTCTCAACACTTGTTTGTTGGGTATCAACTCTATCATAGATATCAGTAACATAAAAATAATAATGATAGCAAATAGTTATTGGGTATTTACTATGTGCCAGGAACTGTGTTGAGCACATTATCTTATTTAAATCTTACATTGATCCAATGATGTAGATATTATTGGGCCCCTTTTGCAGATAAGCAAACTGTGACTCACAGACATGAAGGGACTTGCCCCCAAATCACACAACTGGCTATAAGTGTAAGAGATTAGATTTTAATCTAGCCAGTGAGAGTTTAGAGCCCATGAATTTAATCAGTGTGCTCTACCTAATCTTCTAGTTGAACAATGATAGAATGGGATGCATTTAGTGGCAGGGGAAGCTGGAACAGGGCTTTTGAGAGCAGGACAGTGTAAAGCAGAAGATCCCAGCAGAGCCCCAAGCCAGCTATGAGAACAGGCAGGTAGAGCAAGCATCTGGGTAACCAGGATGCAGCAGACACTCAGAGGAAGCCCAAACAGGCAGGTAGTTGGCAGACAGGGTATCTAGCAGCCAGTGACAGAGGCTCTGCTATGGGGCCTGTGCTTCCAGAGCAGAATGCCAGATGTCAAAAGGTCTGGCTAGAGTTAGAAGCATTACTCTTGAAAAGATTAAGGTGCCAGATAGGGCACCAACGTAGGACTAAGGAGCATGGGACACCAGAATAGGGGCCTAAGATAGGGGCTTTTATTCAAGAAAACAGTCCAGTTAATATATACTAGTATTGCATATATATATTTGTTGTTATTAATACTCACTAGAGGATATTTTTTCATTTATTTTTTTAAGGGAGAGTGGAAGAGAGAGGGAAAGACAGAGAGAAACATTGCTGTGAGAGAAACACATTGATTGGTTGCCTTCTGCATGAGCCCTAATCAGGGCCCAGATTGGGGAGGAGTCTGCAACCAAAGAACATGCCCTTGACCAGAATTGAACCTGGGTCTGCAGGCTCTATCCACTGAACCAAACCAGCTAGGAACGGTCCAGTTATTAGAGTTAGGAATCACCTCCATTCATTTACCCTCCTATGTTGAGCTCTCACCTATATTGCAAGTGCTAGGCACTGGGAGTAAGACACAGTCTAGTAGGGAAGCCAGACCTATAAAACAGGTAGCTACAGTACTATGTGATTAGTTCTCTTTTCTTTTATCAAATTAATTGTGATAACATTGGTTAATAGCATCATATAGGTTTCAGGTGTGGATTTCTATGTTACAAGAGCTGTATATTGCAGGCAGTTCTCAATTAGAGGCACAAACAGATTGTGTGTGGAGGTGGAGAGCAGACTGACTTTTCTTGGGAGAATTTACAAAGAATATTAACTCTGAACTGAGTCTTTAAAGAATAGGATACATTTCCCAGACCCTGGGTGGTAGAGAGGATTTTAGGCAGAGGGAATAACATGGACCAAGGCATAACATTTTGAAAGAGTAGGGCACATTGATGAACAATAAGCAATTCATACTGGACCATTGGGTAGATGGTATGGAGAGAAAAAGAATATGAGTCTGAAGGCCAGATTATAAAGGCTTTTGTGAGTTTTAGTAAAGAGCTCAAACATTCTCCCATAGGTAAAGTAGGGCCAGCTGTGGTCTTTATGTTGGCAAGTAACTGGGTTGCATTGGGGTGTTTTAGAAATTCTATATGGGAAATAGTGCCCAGATGCACTGGAGGGAGGCAGACATGTAACTGAGAAGGTCATTGCAATTGTGCTTCTATGAACACAGGGGTGCATATATTGAGTGTTTCAGGTTTCTTAGGATATATTCCTGGAAGTGAGATTACTGGCAAAAAATAATGGGAGCTTGCCCTGGCTGGTTGCTCAGCGGTAAGAGCACCATCCTGTGGACTGAAGGGTTGTGAGTTAGATTCCGATAAGGGCACGTACTTCACTGATCGAGGCATGTGCAAGAGGCAGCACAATTTAGGTGTCTCTCTCACATCAATGTCTCTCTCACCTCTCTCTCTCTCTCTCTCTCTCTCTCTCTCTCTCTCTCTCCCACCATCCCTCCCTCCGCCCTTTCACTCTCTCTAAAAAAAAAAAAAGGAAAAAATATCCTCAAATAAAATGATGGGAGCTTAAACTAAGATAGTGACAGAGAGGATTAATTCAGGAAAATATTTCTGAGCAAGAGTAGATAAGAGTCAGTGATTGATCAGATGAATGACTGGAGAAAGGAGCAATGGACAACTCCAAAGATTTCTAGCTTGACAACTGAGTCTGTGGTGACATCGTTCTCCTAGAGATTGGTACTCTGGGATGAGGAATGGGTTTCACATGAGGACATAAAGAGTTCAGTTTGGGACATATTGAGTTGTAAGTGTCCAGTGGTGTGCTAGTAAATATTTAATACCAGCTCTGGCTGGTTGGGAGAGCCTTGCTTTACTGATTTTCTGGGTTTAAGTATACCTCCTTTGGCCAATTTGAAGATACCACTGTGATCACTCTACTCACAAAATTTTTGAAAATTTAACATCAGTCTCAGAGACCCATGTAAAGGAGTGTCAGGTAGTCTGGGGTACAGGCTTTTGATGGCATTACTTTTATGGTTTTGAGGACACACCACTCAGCTGAGTCAGAATTTTCAGAACTCCAGTGGAAAAGTTAATCTATAATAATAAAAGGACCAGACGTCCTTTCTGACAAAGCCGGGGGTAGGGGGTGGGGGAGCTAGCCAGAGTCCCAGGTGCCTGCGGGTGGCCAGAGGAGGGAAGCCTGAGTCCTGGGTGTTTCAAGTTTCTTAGGATATATTCCTGGAGGGAAGCTGGCGCCAGCAGCCAGGGGAAGGCCTACTCTTGCATGTATTTTCATGTATCAGACCTCTAACAGTTTAAAACTGTTAACACAAGATCAAACAGAACAAGAATTAACTACATGGGACTGAAAGAACTGAATAAGAATAATTATAATAAGAATAATTATGTTTTTTGTTTGAAAAATGGCTGATGGATTTAAAGAACCCTATCTCGTTTCTCTTGTTATCTATACTCATAACAATTAGTAGATTATACTTTCATAAACAATGAAACACTCATCTTTTCTCCCTATCTGATCTCTCTGGAATTTGAAAACTTTTATTGGTTATTCTTATTTCCATGACAACATAACAATTTGCAAAAGTTCAATAAGAATCTGTCATTGCAACAGAACATAATTCAAAATATTGCTTTTCTAATGAAGACTCTGATTTGGAATGTCATATTTGAGAATAATTTGCACAAAATCAGATATGACCAGATGCTTAAATTTTTTTAATATATATTTTTATTCATTTTTTACAGAGAGGAAAGGAGAGGGATAGAGACGATGAGAGAGAAACATTGATCAGCTGCCTCTTGCACACCCCCCACTGGGGATGTGCCCACAACCAAGGTACATGCCCTTGATCGGAATCGATCCTGGGACCCTTGAGTCTGCAGGCCGATGCTCTATCCACTGAGCCAAACCGGTTTCGGCTGAAAGCAGACACTTTTTAAAAATGTTTTTTATTGACTTTTAGAGAGAGAGAAGAAGGGAGATAGAGAAACATCAATGAGAGAGAAATGTCAATCAGCTGCCTCCTGAAAGCCCCCCACTGGGATCAAGCCTGAAATCGGAGCAGAGAATGGAACCAGCAACCTCTTGGTGCATGGGACAAAGCTCAACCACCTGAGCCACATGGCTAGGGCGTGACCAGACACTTTTAAGGGATTAAAGTTGACTTTATGGAGCCAATGCACAAAAAGCCTTCTTGAAAAAAACTGGCCTGGTACCTGGCTTACAAGGCTCTCAGCCTTACAGATGAGTAAGGATGGTCACTTCTGGAAGGCCTAGAAATCTTAGACTATAGGGGGGATGTCAAGAAGAGAGGAATTCAAAGAGAAGTATGCTCTCACTCATATGTGGAATCTAAGTAACTAAATAAACTGATGAACAGAGTGGATCTAGAGAATGGAAGCGTGGAACAGAGTGCAGAATCTCAGAGGGAAGGCAAGGGAGGGTGGGTGTGTGGGAGGTAATCAACCAAGGACTTTGTATGCATATATCCATGGCCCATGACACAGACAATGGGGTAGTGAGGGCCTGGGGCTTGGGGCAGGGATGGGCTAGAGGTGGTCAATGGCAGGAAAAGGGGGACATATGTAATAGTTTCAACAATAATTATTTTTTTAAAATAAAAAAGAAGAGAGGAGCCCTGGCCGGTTTGGCTCAGTGGATAGAGTGTCAGCCTGCGGACCGAGGGGACCCAGGTTTGATTTTGGCCAAGGGCACATGCCCTGGTTATGGGCTCAATCCCCAGTAGGGAGCGTGCAGGAGGCAGCTGATCAATGATTCTCTCTCATCATTGATGTTTCTATCTCTCTATCCCTCTCCCTTCTTTTCTGAAATCAATAAAGAAATATTAAAAAAGGAGGAAATTTTAAGTATTGCAGGTGAAATCTTGACTTGGCTCTTTAGCCTCCAGAAGGTTTTTAAAAGTCTAATGTGAATTTCCTTATGAAAATTTCCAGCAAAGTGAATTTTAAAAGGTCTATGTGATCAATTATCATTCCTATTGTATTTGTGTAAATAATCATGTCAAATCTAATGACACCAGAATTATTTTGTAAACATAAAATAATGTGGGTGCAACTGGAGAAATTTTATATTTTAATAGAACACCCTTGTGGGGTTTTAATTTTTTGGCTTAAACAATAGAAATTTATTGTCTCACAGTTCTGGAGGCTAGAAGTCTCAAATCAATATATTGGTAGATTAGTTCCTTCTGAGAGCTCTGAGCAAGGGATCTGCTCCATGACATTCTCCTAGCTTCTGGTAGCCTCAAGCATTCCTTGGCTTGTAGGTACCATGCTCCTTGTGTCTTCATGTCATCTTGCCTCTGTATATGTCTGTTTCTGTGTCTATGTTTTCCTTTTTTATAGGTCACCAGTCCTATAGGAGTAGGGCCCATCCTACAACCTCATCTTAACTTGATCATCTACAAAGACCTTATTTCCAAATAAGGTCACATTCATAGGTACTGAGGGTTAAGAATTCAACATCTTTTAAAAAAATCTTTATTGTTCAGATTATTACAATTGTTCCTCTTTTTTCTCCCCATAGTTCCCCTCCACCCAGCTCCCACCCCACCCTCTGCCCTTGCCTCCCCCATATTGTCTTCATCCATAGGTGTATAATTTTTGTCCAGTATCTCCCTGCACCCCCCTCACCCCCTTCCCCCTGAGAATTGTCAGTCCACTCCCTTTATATGCCCCTGATTCTATTATATTCACCCGTTTATTCTGTTCATCAGATTTTTAATTCACTTGAATTTTTAGGTTCACTTGTTGATAGATATGTATTTGTTATTCATAATTTTAATCTTTACCTTTTTATTCTTCTTCCTCTTAAAGAGTACCTTTCAGCATTTCATATAATACTGGTTTGGTGGTGATGAACTCCTTTAGCTTTTTCTTATCTGTGAAGCTCTTTATCTGCCCTTCAATTCTGAATGTTAGCTTTACTAGGTAGAGTAATCTTGATTGTAGGTTCTTGCTATTCATCACTTTGAATATTTCTTGCCACTCCCATGTGGCCTGCATAGTTTCTGTTGAGAAATCAGCTTACAATTGTATGGGTGATCCCTCGTAGGTAATTAACTGTTTTTCTCTTGGGGCTTTTAACATTCTCTCTTTGTCTTTTGCTCTTGATATTTTAGTTATGATGTGTCTTCATGTGGTTCTCTTTGAATTCCTTTTGTTTGGAGTTCTGTGCACTTAAGTCTATTTCTTTCACCAGGTGGGGAAGTTTTCAGTCATTATTTCTTCAAATAGGTTTTCAGTATCTTGCTCTCTCTCTTCTTCTGGAACTCTCATAATTCTGATGTTAGTACGCTTGAAGTTGTCCCAGAGGCTCCTTACACTATCTTCACATTTTTTTATTCTTTTTTCTTTTTCAGTGGAGTGTTTTCTGCCTTTTTTTTTTTTGTATTTCAAATCTTTGACCTGATTATTCCATTCCTCTAGTCTGCTGTTAGGTCTCTGTATAATATATATATATATATATTTTTTATTTCACTCAGTGTATGTTTAATTTCTAGTTGGTTCTTTTTCATCTCTAGTTAGTCCTTTTTCATCTCCTCTTAGGTCTCACTAAATTTATCCATCTTTTCTAGAAAATTCTTGAAAAACCTTATACCCTTGGTTTTGAACCCTATATCCACTTGTTTGTTTTCCTCCATTTCTTTTGTTTGTGATCTGTTCCTTTGTCTCTGCATTTTCAATGCTTCCCTGAGTTGGTAGAGTAGGTTTGTGTGCTAAGTGTCCTATATGGCCCAGTAGCTCTACCTCCCCAGTTACCTGAGGTGGACTCTCTTGGCGCACCCCTTTGTAGACTGTATGTACAGCCTTGTTGTAGTTAAGTCTTGATTGTTGTTGATATCACTGGGGGGAATTGACCTCCAAACCAATTGGTTGTGAGAATCAGCTGTGTCTATGCCAGGAGAACTTCTGTGCTAGACTCTGCCTTAAGACTTGCAAGATTGCAAAAGCCTTTGTGTTCGGCGTGGATGAGGTGGAGTCTCAGGGATTAGCAGACAGCCTTGGCTTCCTGTCAGCCCCTAGGTCTCAAGTGTCTCTTGGTAATTGCTGCAGTCCTCTCTGTGCACAGTCATGCTCGCGTGTCTCCAGATCTCTGCCTTCCTGGTTCCCCTGAGTTTCTGTGCACTCTGGGGATACGTATGATTCTGGGTCCCCAGGGTCTCGCCTGAGACTGGAGTTCAGTGCAGTCCAACCTGTATTTCAATAGAGTTGGGAGGTTGTCTTTCTCCCACTGGCGAAAGCCAGCAGCACAATCAGCAGTAAGACCTCTGTGTGCGCACTTTTGCACACACCTTTAGACTTCTGTCTTTCACGGCTCCTCTAAGTTTCCCTGCACTCCCACCTTTTTTACAACAGTCTAGACTCCCCTGTATGAGAAATGGGGTTCATTGCAGTCAGAAGTGGGGTTCAGTGCAGTTGGGAGTTTCCATCTCACTCCTGCTAGAAGGAGCCAGCTAGGCCCTCTGCCGCCCATCCTCTCCGACACATGCGTCTCAGCTTTTTGCAGCTCCTCTGAGTCTAGGTGAGCCCCTCTCTTTCTTTTTAGTTGTAGAATTTCCACTCAGCCAGCTTTCCTGTGGTTCTGAATGATATCTGTTCTGTCTTTTAATAGTAGTTTTGAAATTGTTGTGCAAGGCAGCTCTGGGAAATAACTATGCAAACCACAAACCAAGAAGCCAGCAGATTGCCACTGCTGTCCTCATCCCACCATCTAAAGATGCTTTGAGTACAGTGTATAGAAATCTTGACTAGCTTCCCTCCAGACTTATAAACAGGGTTTATGATCTGCTCCAACTAATAATCTTTGTTTTCCTTTTGTTTCCATAGAAATTTCCCTCACTAAATGGGTCACAATGGCCAATAAATATCCTCTACTACCAAGTATCAACATGTGGTCCAGCTGGTTCTTAATGAAGAAAATACAACCAGATGAAAAAAATGGACTCAAATTGTTTAGAGGAAAGAAGAATGTTTTTTATTTCCTTGAAAAGAGGAGAGACTGGCAAAGACTGTCTCCTTGACCAAACTTTAGTTAGGCTCCTGTGAATTCTTTTTAAAACTAAGCTTCACCCTCATCCTGTTTTTGGCCTGTCCACCTTAGCTTTAGCAAAAAATCCTGCTGAACTATCCTCCCACCCTTGATATCTGATCATCCTTGATATCTGATCAAGTTCTTTATCCCCCACCTTTCAAGTCTAAGTCCTTGGCCTACCTTAAGCAAGAATGTTAGATCACTTTAACAAGAATCCCCCATTCTTTCTTTTAATTTAATAAATCTTTATTGTTCATATTATTACAATTGTTCCCCTGTTCCCCTCCCCTAATTCCCCTCCATCCAGTTCCTATCCCACCCTCTGCACTTATCTCCCCCCACTGCACTGTCCTCATCCATAGGTGTATGGTTTTTATCCAGTCTCTTCCTGCACCCTCCACACCTCTTTCGCCCTGAGAATTGTCAGTCCACTCCCTTTCTATGCCCCTGATTATATTATATTCACCAGTTTATTCTGTTCATCAGATTTTTAAAAATATATATTTTATTGATTTTTTACAGAGAGGAAGAGAGAGGGATAGAGAGTTTGAAACATTGATGAGAGAGACATCGATCAGATACCTCCTGTATGCCCCCCCCCACTGGGGATGTGCCCGCAACCAAGATACATGCCCTTGACCGGAATCAAACCTGAGACCTTTCAGTCCACAGGCCGACGCTCTATCTACTGATCCAAACTGGTTTCAGCTGTTCATCAGATTTTTTATTCACTTGATTTTTAGATTGACTTGTCGATAGACCTGTATTTATTGTTTATAATTTTTATCTTTACCCTTTTCTTCTTCCTCTTCTTAAAGAATACCTTTCAGCTGAAACCGGTGTGGCTCAGTGGATAGAGCGTCGGCCTGCAGACTGAAAGGTCTCAGGTTCGATTCCGGTCAAGGGCATGTACCTTGGTGGCGGGTGCATCCCCAGTAGGAGGCGTGCAGGAGGCGGCTGATAGATGTCTCTCTCTCATCGATGTTTCTAACTTTCTATCCCTCTCCCTTCCTCTCTGTGAAAAATCAATAAAATATATTAAAAAAAAAGAATACCTTTCAGCATTTCATATACAGTGGTTATATAAGTTTAATTCATTCTGTAACCTTGAGGCGTGGGAAACTATGAGATGCTCGAGTCATAGTAAACTGGTGGTTTGTGTGCAGCCGGCTGATCCGCGCGATTACTCCTATCTGAAATGTTGCTCATATTTCAAAGCAAAAATAGCTCGCTCAATGGCTCATATCTCAAAAATCTTGTATGTTAGGGCACTTGTATCTCGAGGTACCACTGTTTAGTGGTGATGAACTCCTTTAGCTTTTTCTTATCTGTGTAGCTCTTTATCTGCCCTTCAATTCTGAATGCTAGCTTTGCTGGGTAGAGTAATCTTGGTTGTAGGGTCTAGCTATTCATCACTTTGAATATTACTTGTCACTCCCGTCTGGCCTGCATAGTTTCTGTTGAGAAATCAGCTGACAATTGTATGGGTGTTCCCTTGTAGGTAATTAACTTTTTCTTTGCTGCTTTTTAATATTCTCTCTTTGTCTTTTGCTCTTATATTTTAATTATGATATCTTGGTGTGGTCTTCTTTGGATTCTTTTTGTTTGGGGTTCTGTGTGCTTCCTGGACTTGTGAGTTTTCAGTCTTTCTTTTTAAAAATATATTTTATTGATTTTTCACAGAGAGGAAGGGAGAGGGATAGAAAGTCAGAAACATCGATGAGAGAGAGACATCGATCAGCCGCCTCTTGCACACCCCACACTGGAGATGTGCCTGCAAGGAAGGTACATGCCCCCGACTGGAATCGAACCCGGGACCTTTCAGTCCGCAGGCCAATGCTCTATCCACTGAGCCAAACTGGTCTTGGCCAGTCATTATTTCTTCAGGTAGGTTTTCCATATCTTGATCTCTCTCATCTTCTGGCACCCCCATAATTTGGATGTTGCTACACTTGAAGTTGTCCCACAGGCTCCTTACACTATCTTCAAATTTTTGGATTATTTTATCTTCTTGCTTTTCCAGTTGAGTGTTTTTTGCTTCTTTGTATTTCAATTCTTTGATTTGATTCTTGCGTTCCTCTGTCTGCTGTTATGTCTCTGTATAATATTTTTGATTTTAGTCAGTGTATGTTTAATTTCTAGTTGGTCCTTTTTCATATCCTTGAGAGTCTCGTTAAATTTATCGGCCTTTTCTAGGAAAGTCTTGAAAAACCTTATAACCATGTTTTTGAACTCTATATCCAGTCGTTTACTTTCCTCCCTTTCTTTAATTTTTGATCTGTTTCTTTGTCTCCAAATTTCACTGCTTCCCTGAGTTGCTAGAGTAGTTTTGTGTGGTAGGTGTCTTATAGGGCCCAGTGGCTCAGCCTCCCCCAGTTACCTGAGGTGGACACTTTTGTGGACTGTGTGCACAACCTTGTTGTAGTTAAGTCTTGATTGTTGTTGGTATCACAGGGAGGAACTGACCTCCAGGCCAATTGGCTGTGAGGATCCGCTGGGTCTACGCTGTGAGAACTTCTGTGCTAGAGACACCCTTATGAGACAAGACTTGCAAAATTGCCAAAGTCTCTGTGTTCAGCTTGGATGGGGCGGAGTCTCAGGGTGGAGCAGACAGCCTTGGCTTCCTGTCAGCCCTGCCCTATGAGGTTCCTGGGTCTCATTGTCCCTCGATAATTGCTGCAAGCATCTCTGAGAGAAAGCCACGCTCAAGTTTTGCCCGTTGCCAGACAGTCTAGTTTCTCCCTGAATGAGTCTGAGTTCCCAGAAACCCACCTGGAACTGAAGTTCAGCACATTCAGGAGCTTCCATCTCTCTCCCACTTTAGAAAGGCAGACGCACACTCAGCCACCCATTCACTCAGCAGTCAGTCCTCTCTGCATGTGCATGCCTCCAGACCTCTGCCTTCTGCAGCTCCCCTGAGTCTCAGTGTGCTTTCACTTTTCCTGACAGTCCAGACTCCCCCCAAATGGGTCTGGTTTCCCAGAGTCTCGCCCGGGACTGGGGTTCAGTATAGTCAGGAGCTTCTGTCTCCCTCCCTCTTGAGGAAGCCACCCACGCACTCAGCTGCCTATGCATTCAGCCGCCCATCCTCTCCATGCACATGCGCGTCTCCATACCTCAGCCTTTTGCAGGTCCTCTGAGTCTCAATATGCTCTTATTTTTCCTTCTAATTGTAGAATTTCCAATCAGCCAGCTTTCTTGTGGTTCTGGATTGTGTTTGTTTTGTCTTTTAGTTGTAGTTTTGATAGTGTTGTACAAGGCAGCAGTTTAGGTGTTTACCTATCCTGCCATCTTGGTTTCTCCCCCATTCTTTTTTTAAAATAATTTTACTGATTTCAGAGAGGATGGGAGAGGGAGAAAGAGATAGAAACATCAGTGATGAGAGAGAATCATTGATCGGCTGCCTCCTGCATGCCCCACACTGGGAATCAAGCCCACAACCCAGGTATGTGCCCTGACTTGGAATTCAACTATGGCCTCCTAGTTCATAGGTCAATGCTCAACCACTTACCCCTTCACTCTGGTCATCCTATCTAATAAAAGAGTAATATGCAAATTAACCTTGCTTTATAATAAAGATGTAGGTCTCCACAGTCAATAAGGAGGGAATATGCAAATTGATGCAACAAAGATGGTGGAGCATGCCAGAACCATGGAGCCGGCTGGAGTGGGCAGGAAGCTTGGCTTCCATGGTCACCCCAGCCAGCTCTGTGGCTGCTGCCCAGACAAAGCCATAGTGGAACAATCAGACCAGGAAAAAAGGGCAGTTGGGGGTGATCAGGCCAGTGGTGGGGAAGTTGAGGATGAGCAGGCCAGCAGGGGGGGCCAGTTGGGGGCAAGCAGCCTGCAGGGGGGGCAGTTGGGCATGATCAGGACAGCGGGAGGGACAGTTTGGGGTAAGCATACCAGCAGAGGGGCAGTTGGGGGTGAGAATACTGGTAGAGGGGGCAATTGGGGCCAAGCAGGCTGGCAGCGGGGCAATTGGGGGCAATCAGGCCAGTAAGGGGAGGCAGTTGGGGATGAGAAGGCCCGTGGGAGGGGCAGTTGGGGGTGAGCAGCCTGGTAGGCACAGTAATGAGTGGCAATCAGGCAGGCAGGCAGGTGAGCAGTTAGGAACCAAGGGTCCGGATTGCAAAAGGGATGTCCAGCAGTTGGGTCCCAGATTGGAGAGGGTGCAGGCTGGGCTGAGAGACATCTCCTCCCCCATGCACGAATTTCATGCACTGGGCCACTAGTTGATTATAAATCCCTATTTGTCCTTGTCCAATCACTCTCCCCTAGATCAGGCCAGAAGGGACTGGCACAAAATATTCAGTGATTAAATGCAAGGACTTACAACCAAGATTACTCTGCAAAGGCTATTATTTAGAATCAAAGGATAGATAAAGAGCTTCCCAGCTCAGTCAGTGTGACTCAGTGGTTGAGCATCGACCTATGAACCAGAAGGTCATTGTTCAATTCCCAGTCAGAGCACATGCCTGGGCTGTGGGCTCAATATCCAGTGCGGGGCATACAGGAGGCAGCCAGACAATGATTCTCTCTCATCATTGATGTTTCTATCTCTCTCTCTCCCTCTTCCTCTTCCTTCCTCTCTAAAATCAATAAAAAATATATTTTAAAAAAGAGCTTCCCAGACAAGAAAAGCTAAAATATTTCATTACCACCAAAACAGTATTACTAAAAATGTTAAACTTGAAGAAGAAGAAATATGAATAATAAAATGGCAACAACTGTATACCTATCAATAATTACTTTAAATGTGAAATAATTAAATGATCCAATCAAAAGACAGGTTGGCTGAATGGATAAGAAAACAAGATTCATACATATGCTGCCTACTAGGGACTCACTTCAGATTGAAAAACACACATAGACTGAAAGTAAAGGATAGAAAAAAATATTTCATTAAAATGAAAACAAAAAAAGTGGTACCAATACTTATATTATACAAATAGACTTTAAAACAAATCCTATAACAAAATACAAAGAAGGACTCAATTTCTTTTATGGGTATTTATCCGAAGAAACCCAAAACACTAATTGGAAAAGACATATACATACCTTTGTTCATTGCAGCCTTATTTACAATATCCAAAACATGGAAGCAACCAAAGTGTCCACTGATGGATGAATGGATAAAGAAAATGTGGTACATATAAACAATGGAATATTACTTAGCAATAAAAAAGTGAAATCTTGCATTTGCAACAACATTGATGGAACTAAAGTGTATTATGCTAGGGAAATAAGTCAGAGAAAGACAAATACCATATGATTTGACTTATATGTGTAATCTAAAAAAAAATAATAAACAAAATGGAAACAAACTCATAGATACAGAGAACAAACTGATTGCCAGATGGGAGAGTGGTTGTGGGATAGATGAAAAAGTGGAAGGTATTAAAATATGCAAATTACCATTTATAAAAACAGTCAAAGAAAAACAACAACAAATAAATAAATAAATAAATAAATAAATAAATAAAAGCAGTCACAGAATGTAAAATACAGCATAAGGAATAGAGTCAATAATCTTATATAATAAAAGGCTAATATGCAAATTGTCTCCTCAGGAGTTCGAATGACCAAGAGTTTGTCCGCCTGCTATAATGTGTGCTCACCACAAGGGGGGCTGCAGAACAAAGGAAAGCCCCAGCCAGCAGCTGGCAGCTGGGGGAAGAAAGGCCCCAGCTGGCAGCTGGAAGGCCCCTATTGGCCCTGATCACCATTTAGGCCTAGGTATCCAACCTTTACATGAATTTCATGCATCAGGCATCTAGTATTGTAATAACTATATATGATCACTTATTGGGGTGATCATTTCATAAGTTATATAAATCTCTAATCACCATGTTGTACCCTTAAAGTAATATAATATTGTACTGTAATTAAAATATTTTAAAAACAGAAAAGATTAATTCACTGTTAGAGTTGGATAATTCAGTACCCCTCTATCAGAAATAGATCCAGTAAGGAGAAAATCAGTAAGGACATAGTTGATTTCAACAGCACCACCAATCAGCTGGACATAATTTACATCAATAGACTACAGACTACTTCATCCAACAATAATAGAATACACATTCTTCTCAAGCACATATGGAACATTCACATAGACCATATTATGGGCCTTAAAACACACCTTAACAAATTTAGATATCACACAATGCCTGCTCTTAGAGATCAGTAACAGAAAGATAACTAAAAATTGCTAAATATGTGGAGATTGAAAATTACATTTATAAATAATACATCAGACAAAGAAGAAATCTCAAGAGATATTTTTAAATATTTTGAACTAAATGAAAATGAACACATAGCTTATCAAAATGTTTAGGATGAAGCAAAATCAATGCTTAGAGAAAAATTTATAGCATTGAATGTCTGGAATTTTCTAATTTTATTAGAAAATTTAAAATATATAAAAATCAATATTATAAATTTATACTTTAGGAAACTAGAGAAAAAGAGCAAATTAAATCCAAAGTAAGCAGAAGAAAAGAAATAAGAATAGAGCAGAAATCAATGAAATTGAAAACAGAAAATCCATAGAGAAAACAATTAAAACAAATGCAGAGTCTTTGAACAGATCATTAAAACTGGTATGCCTCTAGCCAGGCTAACTAAGGAAAAAAGAGAGAGGCCACGAATCACTAATATCATAAATGAAAGAGGGATCATCATTACAAATCTACTGACACTAAGAGGGTAATAAAGGAATCCCATGAAGAACTCTGTTCACAAATTTTATAACCTAGATGAAATGGACCAAGCAGCCAAAACTCACAAAGCAATAGATAACCTGAATAGGCCTATATCTACTAAGGAAATTGAGTCAATAACTTTCTAATAGAGAAAGCACCAGACCCAGATAGGTCCACTAGTGAATTCTAGCAAACATTTAAGGAATAGATTATATCAATTCTCTACAATTTCTTTCATAAGATAGAAACAGTCAGGAAATCCAAGATGGCAGCATAGGTAAACACCTACACTGCTGCCTAGCACAACAATTTCAAAACTACAATTAAAAGACAGAACAGCCATCATCCAGGACCACAGGAAAGCTGGCTGAGTGAAAATTCTACAACTAGAAGGAAAGAGAGGGGCTCACAGAGACCCAAAGGAGCTGCAAAAAGCTGAGGTACAGAGACAAGTGTGTGCAGAGAGCGGGTGCCAGAGTACCTGGCTGGCTTTCTCTGGTGGGAGGGAGACGGAGACTCCCAATGGCATTGAACCCCTTATCCTACGACACTGAAACCCAGGTCCAGCTGAAACTCATAATGGGGGAGTTTGGACTGTGAAAAGGGAGAAATGCACAGAAATTTAGGGGAGTCACAAAAGATCAGAATTTTGGTGATGTGCATGCACTGCGCGCAGAAGACCGACTGCTGATTGTGCCGCTGGCTTTCACAAGTCAGCGGGAGACAGAGCCTCCCAACTCCGCCACTTCTAACTCCACTAAACCCCAGTTTTGGGTGAAACCCTGGGGACCCAGATTCATATGTCCCCAGAGCACAGGGGAGCTAGAAAGGCAGCCGTCTAGAGGTACTGTGAGAGCGCGTGCGTGCACACACAGGGATCACTCCAGCAATTACCCAGTCATGTGAAACTCAGGGGCCGTGGAGGGCAGGGCCGATTGGAAAGCAAGGTGGTCCGTTAAGCTCTGAGACTCCACCCATCCCAAGCTCAACAGAGGCTTTTGCAGTTTTGCAAGTCTTGTATCATAAGGCTGAATCCAACACAGAAGTTCTCCTGGCATGCGGAGACCAAGGAAGAGATCACACACACACAAAAAAGAAAGAAATGGAGGAAAACAAAAAACTGCATATAAAGTTCAAAACCACGGCTATTAGGTTTTTCAAGAATATCCTAGAAAAGCTGAATAAAGTTAGCGAGACCCAAGAGGAGATGAAAAAGAACCAACTACAGATGGAAAAGGATCAACTAGAGATGAAAAAGGACCAACTAGAAATTAAACATACACTGACTGAAATAAAAATTATTATACAGAGACGTAGCAGCAGACTAGAGGAAGGCAAGAATAAAGTCAACAATTTGAAATATAAAGAATCAGAAAACACTCAACTGGAAAAGCAAGAAGAAAAAAGAAACCACAAATGTGAAGATAATGTAAGGAGACCCTGGGACAGCTTCAAGTGTACCAACATCAGAATTGTGGGGGTGCCAAAAGAAGAGAGAGCGAGATACTGAAAACCTATGTAAAGAAATAATGACTGAAAACTTCCCACATCTGATAAAAGAAATAGACTTACAAGTCCAGGAAGCACACAGAACCCCATATAAAAGGAATCAAAAGAGGACTACACCAAGACATATCATAATTAAAATACCAAGAGCAAAAGACAAAGAGAGAATATTAAAAGCAGAAAGAGAAAAACAGTTCATTACTTACAAGGGAGCACCCATACGATTGTCAGCTGATTTCTTAACAGAAACTATGCAGGCCAGAGGGGAGTGGCAAGAAATATTCAACATGATGAATAGCAAGAATCTACAACCAAGAATACTCTATCCAGCAAAGCTATCATTCAGAATTGAAGGGCAGATAAAGAGCTTCACAGATAAGAAAAAGCTAAAGGAGTTCATCAACTCCAAATCAGTATTATATGAAATGCTGAAAGGTACTCTTTAAGAAGAAGAAGAAGAAAAAGGTAAAAGATAAAAAATTATGAACAACAAATACATATCTATCAACAAGTGAATCTAAAAATTAAGTGAATTAAAAATTTGATCAACAGAATAAACTGGTGAATACAATAGAATCAGGAGCACAGAAAGGGAGTGGATTGATAATTCTCAGAGGGAAAGGTGTGAGGGGTGTACAGGGAGAGACTGGACAAAAAATCATACACCTATGGATGAGATCAATGGGAGAGAGGTAAAGGTAGAGGGAGGGTTGAGAGTCGTGTGGAGGGGAGCTATGGAGGGGAAAATAGAGAAACAAATGTAATAATCTGAATAATAAAGATTTAATTAAAAAAAGAAACAAAGGGAATAAATCCTAACTCAGTTTATGAGACCAGCATTACCCTACTATCAAACCAGACAAAAATATTACAAGAAGAAAAACTACATGAATATAAATGCAAAAATGCTCAGCAAAATATTAGCAAATCAACTCCACCAATATATAAAAAAAATTATACACCATGACCAAGTGGGGTTTTTATCACAATTATGCAAGGGTGGTACAATAAATTAATGCAATCACCCATAGCAATAGTCTAAGAAGAGAAAAACCATCTGATATATCAATAAATGCAAAAAATCATTGGATAAAATTCCAATATCCATTCATGATAAAAATTCTTAGTAAACTAGAAATAGAGGGAAACTTCCTCTACTTGATAAGTAATATCTACAAAAAATACACCCCTCAAAAAAATGGCGATAGAATAGACAGATGCATCTGGAGCCTTGTCACTGGGCAGAGGGAGAGAGAGCAGCTGAGAGTCGCACTGAGAGTGTTTGTTGGCAAACAGAAGAGTCAGTTATCCTCCAGGAGAAGGTGGAGGACTGCTGGACAGGGCTCCCCTAAACAGGCAGCACCACTGCCACAGGGTTTTTGTCTCCTGGAGTCACCAGCACAAACGTGGAGACTGCACCATCTTGCAGAGGGAGGTGGATGTCTGCAGTGATTTGAAAGCTACAGCTACAGCACCCACCAAACAGCCAGGGGACCCAGAACACCACTCTCCAATCGGCACAGACACACAGACTCAAAGGAGCTCCACACGGCACACAGAAAGGTAAGATTTCGCCTGGGATAAGGTGAGGTCTCCTGTTCCACAGAACAGAAATTCACACACTGTGGGAACTGGGCTGCAGGAAAGCTGCTTCTGGAAATGTCCGCAGATGTGGGGCAGGGTGTGATCCCTAAATATGGAAGCAGACCCTTGGAGTTGTTGACAGAGGGGAGCTCTAGAAAACAACTCATTTTGATCTGAGGCAGAAGAACAGCCTGGGAGTTATTACAGTGTCCCAGGTGCTTGAAACCCCACAAAACATTATTGAGAACCACAGAGTAGCAGGATCTAAGCACAGGCTAGAGAGGTCCTGTCCTTAGTCTCAGAGGTCAATTCCGAAACACTGCCACCCAGGGGATGATGCACAAATTGACTCCCACATAACCACAGAAGAATAAAGAGATTAAGACACACCTCAGCAGTGGAATACAGGGAACTGCAATACCCTCCCGATTGGGAAACAGGAGTGCCAAGCAGAACAATAGTGGAAGTGAATGACCTCCACTACTGCCCATTCTATTTTTTTCCTTTTTCTTTCTTTTTTTAAATTTTATTTTATTTTATTGTTATTTTTTATTTTTGCATATTTTAATTTAAAAACTATTTTTTTTCTTTTCTCCTCAATTGATTTTACCTTTTTAATTATTACATTTTTGTTTTCAACTATATTACTACTACTATTTTACCTTTTTGGGAACAAAAAACAAGTGCCATTGTTTTCTCTTAATTTTCTTCGGGATTAGAGTTCTACATTCATCTTTCCTTTACCATAATTTTACTCTATCTCAACTCTACCTTTATGCCAACACACTCCTCATAACTTTCCCCATTTTGTTTTCTTGTTTCTCTTTTCCTTTTCCAACTCTAGATTCTCCCTATTCTTTCTCTTTACCTGGTTAAAATGACTCACTAGACCAGATGGAATTAATTGACATCTTCAGAACATATCACGCCAAAGCCACAGAATATACATTCTTCTCTAGTGCACATGGGCCATTTTCAAAGATAGATTATATGTTGGGTCATAAGAAAAGTATCTTCAAATTCAAGAAAATAGAAATCATATCAAGCGTTTTCTCAGACGACAGTGGCATAAAAGTGGAAACAACTATAAAAGAAACAATATAAAGAAATGAACCACATGGGGACTAAACAGCATGTTAAACGACTGGGTAACCAGAGAGATCAAGGAAGAAATAAAAAAAACATCATGGCAACAAATGACAATGACAACACAACAATACAAAATTTATGGGACACAGTGAAAGCAGTCTTGAGAGGGAAATTCATAGCCCTACAAGCCTACTACAAAAGAGAGGAAACAATGGTAATAAATTTCCTAACCCTACAACTCAAAGAGCTAGAAAGAGAGCAACAAGAAAAGCCCAGTGTAAGCAGAATGAAGGAAATAGTAAAGATCAGAGCAGAGATAAACAGCATGGAGACCAAAGAAACAATTCAAAAGATCAACAAAACCAAGAGCTGATTCTTTGAAAGGATAAACAAGTTTGATGAACCTCTAGCCAGGCTCACCCAGAAGCAAAGAGGGAAGCCCCAAATAAACAAAATCAGAAATGAAAGAGGAAAAACAACAACAGACCCCGCCAAAATACAAAGGATTGTTAAAAAATACTATGAATAACTCTATTCCAACAAGTTGGACAACCTGCAGGAAATGCACATATTCCTCGAAAAATACATCCTTCCAAAACTCAATTAGGAAGAATCATCTCAATAGTCCAATAACTATGGAAGAAATTGAAGCAGTCATCAAAAAGCTTCCAGCAAACATCTTCCAGATGGCTACACAGGAGAGTTTTACCAAATATTTGGCTGGATCTGGGGTTTAATGTCTTAGGATAAGGGGTTCAATGCCATTGAGAGTCTCCGTCTGCCTCCCGCCAGAGAAAGCCAGCCAGGTTCTCCGGTACTTGCTCTCTCCATGCACACGTCTCTGTACCTCAGCTTTTTGCAGCTCCTCTGGGTTTCTATGAGCCGCTCTCTTTCCTTCTAGTTGTAGAATTTCCAGTCAGCCAGCTTTCCTGTGGTTCTGGATAATGTCCATTCTGTCTTTTAGCTGTAGTTTTGAAATTGTTGTGCGAGACAACAGTGTAGGTGTTTACCTATGCCGCCATCTTGGATTCCAAGTTTTACCTAATATTCAAAGAAGAATTAAAACCTATCCTCCTCACACTATTCAAAAATATTCAAGAAGGAACACCTCCAAACACCTTCTATGAAGCCAGCATCACCCTAATACCAAAACCAGATAAAGACAACACAATGAAAGAGTATTATAGACCAATATCTCTCATAGACATAGATACCAAAATCTTCAACAAAATTCTAGCAATTTGGATCCAGCAGTACATCAGAAAGATCATACACCATGACCAAGTAGGATTTATCCTAGGAATGCAAGGATGGTACAATATCGATAAATAAATAAACGTGATACATCAAATAAACAAATTGAGAGATAAAAATCACATAGTCATATCAATTGATGCAGAAAAAGCATTTGACAAAATCCAACACCCTTTCTTCATAAAAACTCTCCACAAGGTAGGAATAGAAGGATCATGCCTCAACATCATAAAAGCCATATATAATAAACCCTCAGCTAACATCATACTCAATGGGCAAAAACTAAAACCATTTTCCCTAAGAACAGAAACAAGACAGGGATACCCACTCTTATCTCTCCTGTTCTACATAGTACTGAAAGTATTAGCCATTGCAATTAGACAAGAAGAAAAAATAAAAGTCATCCAAATTGGAAAACAAAAAGTAAAGCTGTCTTTATTTGCAGATGACATGATACTGTACATAAAAAAACCCAAAGGACTCCATCCCAAAATTAATTGACTTAATAAATGAATTCGGCAATGTAGCAGGATACAAAATTAATGCCAAGAAATCTGTGGTATTTCTGTACACTGATAGTGAAATTACAGAAAGAGAGACTAAAAAAGCAATCCCATTTACCATCACACCAAAAAAGTTAAGATACCTAGGAATAAATCTAAGGAGGTAAAAGACCTATATGTAGAAAACTACAGGAAACTAAAAAAGAGATAGAGGAAGATGTAAACAGATGGAAGAGCATACCATGCTCATGGATTGGGAGAATCAACATCATTTAAATGTCCATACTACCCAAAGCAATCTATAGATTCACTGCACTACCCATTAAAATAACAATGACATATTTCACAGACCTAGAAAGAATTCTTCAAAGATTCATCTAGAACAAAAAAAAGACCGTGAATTATCACAGCAAATCTGAGAAAGAAGAATAAAGTAGGTGGGATCTCAATACCAGATGTCAACTATATTACAAAGCAACTGTTCTCAAACAGCCTGGTACTAGGAACAAGAACAGACATATAGACCAATGGAATAGTATAGAGAATCCAGATATCAACCCAAACCACTATGCTCAATTAATATTTGACAAAGGAGGCATGAACATACAATGGAGCCAAGATAGCCTCTTCAATAAATGGTGTTGGGAAAATTGGACAGATACATGCAAAAAAATGAAACTGGACCACCAACTTATACCAAATACAAAAATAAACTCCAAATAGATACAGGACTTAAAACATTAGATGGGAAACCATAAAAAATACTAGAGGAATCTACAGGCAGCACAATCTCAGACATATGACAAAAGAACTTCTTCCTGATACTGCTCCAAGGGCAATGGAAGCTAAAGAAAAAATAAACAAATGGGACTATATCAAAATAAAAAGCTTTTGCACAGCAAAAGAAACCATCAACAAAACAACAAGAAAGCCCACTGTATGGGAGAACATATTTGCAAATGTTATCACTGATAAAGGTTTAATCCCCAACATCTACAGCCAACTTATACAACTTAATAAAAGGAAGATAAACGATCCAATAAAAATATGGGCAATGGACCTAAATAGAACCTTTTTGAAAGACAACAGAAGGAAGGCCAAGAGACACATGAAAACATGTTCAAAGTCACTAATTATCCGAGAGATGCAAATCAAAACGACAATGCAATACCATCTCACACCTGTCAGAATGGCAATTATCAACAAATCAACAAACGACAAGTTTTGGCGAGGATGTGGAGAAAAAGGAATCCTTGTGCACTGTTGGTTGGAATGCAGACTGGTGCAGCCACCATGGAGAACAATATGGAGTTTCCTTAAAAAACTAAAAATGGATCTCCCATTTGACCCAGCAATCCCACTCTTAGGAATATATCCTAAGAAATTACAAACACCAATCAGGAAGGATTTATGCACCCCTATGTTCATAGCAGCACAGTTTACAATAGCTACAATTTGGAAACAGCCTAGGTGCCCGTCAGGAGATAAGTGGATCAGAAAACTATGGTACATCTACACAATGGAATTCTATGCTGCCATTAAAAAGAAGGAATTCTTACCATTTGCAGCAACCTGGATGGAACTGGAGAGCCGTATGCTAAGTGAAATAAGCTAGTCAATGAAGGAGAAACACCACATGATCTCACTCATTTGTGGATAAAGGAACACCACATGATCTCACTTATTTGTGGATTATAAACTGATGAACAAAAGGATGGACAGAGAAGCAGTAAGTATCAAACAGACTGTCAAATTACAGCATGAAGTTTAAGGAGAGGTGGGGTAGATAAGAGATCCACCAAAGGACTTGTATGCATGCATATAAGTATAATCACTGAACACAGACACTGGGTGGTTGCGGTATACCTGGGAGGTGGGGGCAGTGGGGAGATATGAATACATGTAACAATAAAAAAAAAGAAATAAATAACCCTTACATTCTTAATGGTAAACTTGAAGCTTTCCCACTAATGTCAAGAACAAGGAAAGAGCCAAAACTGGTTTGGCTCAGTGGATAGAGCATAAGCCTGTGGACTGAAAGGTCCCAGGTTCGATTCTGGTCAAGGGTATGTACCTTGGTTGCAGGCACATTCCCAGTAGGGGGCGTGCAGGAGGCAGCTGATCGATGTCTCTCTCTCATTGATATTTCTAACTTTCTATCTCTCTCCATTCCTCTCTGTAAAAAATCAATAAATTTTAAAAAAAGAACAAGGAAAGAATTGTCCATTCTTACCACTTGTTTTCAACATTGTACTGGAAGTTCTAGCTAATACAACAAGACAAGAAAAGGAGATAAAAGTTATACAAATTGGGAAGGAGAAATACAACTGTCTTTGCTGCCCAGCTGGTGTAGCTCAGTGGTTGAACATCGCCAATTCTCAGTCAGGACACAAGCTCAGGTTTTGGGCTCTGTCCCCAGCAGGAAGCAGCTAACCAATGATTTTCTATCATCATTTTTGTTTCTATCCCTTTCTAACTTCTCCTTTCCTCTTTGATATGACCATCTATTTAGAAAATTTGACAGAATTGACCAAAAAAAAACTTCTGGAACTAATAAGCAACTATAGCAAGGTTGCAGGATACAATATTAATATACAAAAGTTCATTGGTCTCCTAAATACCAGTAACAAGCAATGGAATCTGAAATTATAAAACACAATACCCTCCAAATTAAATACTTAGATATAAACCTAAGAAGATATATATATATAAAATGACAAAACTTTGATTGACAAAAGCACAGAAGAACTAAATAAATGCAAATATGCATTAAGATCATGGACTGGAAGACTAAATATTATCAAGATGTCAGTTCTTCCCAACTTGATCTATAGATTCAAAGCAATCCCAAAGAAAATCCTAGCAATCTATATTTTTAATATTTATTTTTAATTAAAATTTAAAAAATATGTTTTTATTTACTTCAGAGAAAGAAAGGGAGAGGGAAAGAAGAAGGGAAGTTCAATGATAAGAGAGAATCGTTGATCAGCTGCCTCTTACACACCCTCTATAGGGAATTGAGCCCAAAACTGGGGCAGTGCTCTGACCGGGAATCAAACTGTGACCTCCTGCTTCACCAGCAAGCTATTTTTGTGGATATTGGCAAACTGATTCTAAAGTTCATATGGATATGCAAAAAACTCATAATAGCCAACACAACAATGAAGAAGAACAAAGTTGGAGGACTGACATTACCCAAAATCAAGCCTTACTATAGCCTGGCCAGCATGGCTCAGTGGTTGAGTGTTGACCTATGAACCAGGAGGTCATGGTTCGATTCCTGTAAGGGCACCTGCCCAGTTGCAGCCTCAATCCCCAGTAGGGGTCATGCAGGAGACAGCCGATCAAGGATTCTCTCTCATCATTGATATTTTTTACTTTCCCTCTTTCTTCCTCTCTGAAATCAATAAAAAATTATTTTAAAAAAAAGACTTACTACAAAGCTACAGTAATCAAGACAGAAAGCTAAATAAAGAGATCAATGGAAGAGAATATAAAGCCCAGAAATAGAACCACATAAATATGGTCAACTGATCTTTGAGATTAAAAATGGCGGTAAGTGGATGTTGCACAAATACACTCCCAGGGTCAAACTGAAATTACAATTAAAATACAGAAAAACTTCCTGAATTATCAACAGAAGACTCACTGGAGAGAACTCTGATACCCAAGGACCAAAATAGAGACTACATAGAGACTGCAAAGAGACTGGTAGAAGAGGCAGAGGTGCGAAAGAATTGGCCCGGCTTCTAGAGACAACAACTGAAGTTCTGGAGAGTTATCTCATCTGTGTGGAGTTACCACTGAGAACTCTGGGGTCTAATCCCCAGTTGTGCCCCTCACCCCCAGCAGAGAGCACCACAACTGAGAAAGGTACTCACATAACATCTTGCTGTGAAAAGCTGCAGGGAGAGATGGATGGAAATTTAGGCACCCTATTAAAGGGCCAACACACAAATTCCCTATGGAGTCACTCACCTTGTGCTCTGGCAGAGGGAAGGCAGAGTGCACCGGAGCTGTGTGAGCAGAAGCCAGGATTAGGGGCTCTGAGGTGAGAGCTCAGTATGCAGACACCCTGGTTTCCTGTGCTGAATCATTCCTCCACGCTGTGGAGGCTATCTTCCTCATGCATACATTTGCTATACAAGAAACTTTGCCTGGGGGGAAGACAGCTGACCCTTCCTATTGAAAAATACCTTGCGGAGGCCCATTAAAAGACTGAGAATAACAAAGAGCCTTCAGGCAGAAGCAATTGCCCCACCCTCTTGGAAAAAAAACCTCTTGCCACACCTGTGGATGATTTCTTGGGACCAATTCAAGAGAATCCTATCAGTCTGAAGGCAGAGGAGGTCTCTGGAGGATTTGAGTCTTTACCTCATTAGTCAGAAACAGCATTTGACACTGTCCCACACCAGAGACTGAGAGGCCTAGCAAATCTACCTAACACATAGTCACAAATCCAAACAGGCAGCCAAAATGAGGAGACAAAGAAACAACCCCAAATGAAAGAACAAGAGAATTCCCCAGAAGAACAACTAAATGAGATAAAATTTTCAGATCTAGAGTTCATAGTAATGATGGTAAAGATGCTCAACAGCATGAGAAAAGATATAGTAACTATGAAAAAAGAATAGTCTGAGATAAAGAATGAAATACACAAATAAAGAACACATTGGCCCTAAACAGTTTGGCTCAGTGGATAGAGCATCAACCTGTGAACTAAGGGGTCCTGGGTTCAATTCCGGTCAAGGGCATGTACTTTGGTTGTGGGCACATCCTCAGTAGGGTGTGTGCAGGAGGCAGATAATCAGTGTTTCTCTCTCGTTGATGTTTCTAACTATCCCTCTCCCTTCTTCTCTGTAATAAATAAATAAATTATATATTTTTAAAAAGAACACATTGGATGAAATACACAGCAGATTAGGGGAAGCTGAGGACCAAATCGGTAAATTAGAAGACAGGGTTGAAAAAAATCACCCAATTTGAGAACTAAAAGAAAAAAAAATTTAAAAAGTAGAAGACAGCTTAACAGAACTGTTGGACAACATGAAACTTAACAACAATAGAAAAGCTTTAAGGAAGAGAGAGGCCGAAAGAGAAAAGGGGATAAAGAACGTGGTTGAAGAATAGTGGCAGAAAACTTCCCTAATCTAGTAAAGGAAAAAGTTCACAGGTTCAGAGGGCACAGAGAACCTCCAGCAAGAAACCAAACAGGCCCATGCCCAGACACATCAAAATTAAAATGCCAAAAATTAAAGACAAAGAGAGAATCTTAAAAGCAGCAAGAGAAAAGCAAACTGTTAGTTACAAAGGAGCTCCAATAAGGCTGACACCTGATTTCTCATCAGAAACTTTACAGGCCAGAAGGGAATGGCATGAAGTACTCAAGGTAATGGAAAGCAAGGATCTGAAACCAAGATTACTATATCCAGCAAGGCTATCATTCAAAATAGAAGTCAAATAAAGAGCTTCTCTGACAAAAAGGGCTAAAGGAGTACATTACCATCAAATCAGCCTTTTAAAAAATGCTAAAGGGACTGCTGTAATGAGAAAAAGAAGTAGAGAGTGAAACCTAGGCATACAGAATTAAAATGGCAACAAATACACATCTATCCTACATAATAAAAGCCCAGCGACCAAATGGCAGAACGATCAGAACGACAGCTCAACCAGTTGCTATGATGTGCACTGACCACTAGGGGGGCAGATACTCAATGCAGGAGCTGCTCCCCAGTGGTCAGTGCACTACCACAGTGGGAGTGCCACTTGAGCAGAATGAGTGGCTGTTCCCGCTGTAAACCTTGGGCCACAGGCAGAAATCCAGGCTGCAATCATTGTCTCCTCATCCTAGATTCCTCCTTCTTGCTCTCTGCTGCCTCCTCCTGGTGCTTGCAGAGCTGAACCCGAAGGTTGAGAGGCAGGTTCATGGCCACTGCAGCACTCTGCTGTCTCTCAGTGCTATTGTCCTTGGGCCCAGCCCGGATTGGGTGCCCTGGCGAGACGAGTACTCTGGCTCCACAGAAGAAGCCAGACAGAGAACAGCCACTCAGAGGGCGGGTCCACAGCCACTCAGCTGACCAGGATGAGTGGTGCTCCCACAGTGGGCTGATCCCCACAGTCCACGCCCCCACAGTGCAGGAATCACATACACCAGGCTGCTTAGTTAATAATAAACTTAAGTGTAAATGGATTAAATGTTCCCATGAAAAGGCAAAGAGTAGCTGAATGGATACAAAAATATGATCCAACTATAAGCTGTCTACAAGGGACCCACCTCAGAACAAAAGACACACACAGGATGAAAGTGAAGGGATGGGGGAAAGTTTTCCATGCAAATGGCAAAGAAAGAAAGCTGGAGTAGCAATACCCATATGCAGCAAAATAGACTTCAAATTGAAAGCCATCACAAGAGACAATGAAGGCCACTACATAATATTACAGGGATTGATACAACAAGAGGATATAACTCTGGTAAACATATATGCATACAATATAGGAGAACCTAAATACATATTTAAAAAAAAACTTCTAGAGGATTTTAAGGGAGAAGTAGACAACAATGCAGTCACAGTAGGGGGACTTTAACATCTCGCTGACTTCACTGGATAGATCTTTCAGACAAAATATTAACAAGGAAATAGTGACTCTAAAAGATCAGATGGATTTAATTGACATTTATAGAACATTTCACCCCAAAACTGCAGAATATACTTTCTTCTCAAGTGTCATGTATCATTCACAAAGATAGACCATATGTTAGGATACAAAACAAGTCTCTACAAGTTCAAAAAGATTGAAATTATATCAACTATCTTCTCAGATCACAGTGGAATGGAATTAGAAATCAGTAAAACATTCAAACACATGGAAGCTAAATAGAATGTTATTAAACAATGAATGCATTACAAATGAGATCAAGAAAAAAATCATGCCCTAGCTGGTTTGGCTCAGTGGATAGAGTGTTCGCTTGCGGACTGAAGGGTCCCGGGATCAATTCCGGTCAGGGGCACATGTCCTGCCGGTGGGCTCCATCCCTAGTAGGGGGTGTGCAGAAGGCAGCCAATCAGTGATTCTCTCTTATCATTGATGTTTCTATCTCTCTCCCTCTCCCTTCTCTGAAATCAATAAAAATATTTTTAAAAAAAGAAAGAAATCAGCCTAAACCGGTTTGGCTCAGTGGAGAGAGCGTCGGCCTGCGGACTGAAAGGTCCCAGGTTCAATTTCAGTCAAGGGCATGTATCCTGGTTGCAGGTACATCCCCTTTAGGGGGCGTGCAGGAGGCAGCTGATCAATGTCTCTCTCTCATCGATGTTTCTAACTCTCTCTCCCTCTCCCTTCCTCTCTGTAAAAAATCAATTATATATATATATGTGTGTGTGTATATATATATATATATGTGTGTGTGTGTGTGTGTGTGTGTGTGTGTGTGTGTGTATAAAGAAAGAAATAAAAAACTTCATGGAAATAAATGAAAATGATCACACAACCACCCCAATTCTCTGGGTCACAGCAAAAGCAGTCCTGAGAGGAAAGTTCATAACACTACAGGCATACCTCAAAAAACAAACATAAAAAAACCTGATCTTTGACAAAGAATCAAAAGCAACATAATGGAGCAAAGATAGTATTTTCACCAAACAGTGCTGGAACAGTTGGATATCTACATGCAAAAACAACCATGAATCTAAAAACAATCTTTGCACCCTTCATAAAAATTAATTCAAAATGAATCACAAACCTACATATAAAATACAAAATTATAAAAACTCCTAGAAGATAGCATAGGAGAAAACCTAAATGACCTTGGGTATGGCAATAACTTTTTTCATATTTCATTAAAACAAATTTTTTGTGCCTAGCCAGTTTGCTCATATAGAGCGGCGGCCTGTGAACTGAGGTCCCAGGTTCAATTCTGGCCAAGGGCATATGCCTGGATTGCAGGCTCGATCCCCAATAGGAGGCATGCAGAAGGCAGCTGATCAATGATTCTCTCTCATCATTGATGTTTCACTCTCTCTCTCCCACTCCCTTCCTCTCTGAAATCAATAAAGAAATATATTTAAAAAACAATTTTTGTGTTTTGTTGTTGGAAATGGCTTTTTATATACAAAACTATGGAAGATAGCAAAGTCCATGAAAGAAATAATTGGTAAGCTTAATATTAATATGAGAAGCTTTTGTTCTGTGAAATACAATATCAATAGAATGAGAAAACAAGCTATAGTCTTGGAGAGAATATTTGCAAAAGAAACATCTAATAAAGGATCTCTCTCTCTTTTTTAACATTCTGTAGATTTCCAAGTACTGTTACTTAAAATATAGAAAGAACTCTAAAAATTCAATAAGAGCACAAACAACCCAATCTAAAAATGAGCTAAAGACCTTAACAGACACCCTATTAAAGAAGATATATAAGTAGTGTTCAGCTGGTGTGGCTCAGTGGTTGAGCATTGACCTATGAACCAGGCACTCAGGATTTGATTCCCAGACAAGGCACAACATGTACAGATTGTGGGCTCAATCCCAGTGTAGGGCATTCAGGAGGCAGCTGATTAATGATTCTCTCTCATCGTTGATGTTTCTATCTCTCTCCCTCTCCCTTCCTCTCTGAAATCAACAAATGTATATATATATATATTTTAAAAAGCAGATATACAAATAGCATATGAAAACATGTTCCATATCATATGCCATTAGAGAAATGCAAATTAAAATAATGAGCTAACACTATACACTTTTTTATTTTACATATTTATTCTTTTAGTATGATTCTAGCTATATAATATTCTTGAAAAAGGAAATTATAAGGAGAAAAAAAATGGCGGCGGAGTAAACAGACGCACCTGGAGCTTTGTCGCTGGGCAGAGGGAGAGAGAGCGGCTGGGAGTCGCACTGGGAGTGATTGGAGGCAAGTTGGGAGCCAGTTATCCTCCAGGAGAAGGCGGGGAACTGCTGGATGGGGCTCTCCCAGCCGGGCAGCCCCACTGCAAAGGGTTTTTACCTGCCCGAGC